>JAQPZY010001481.1:3042500-3060000 GCA_029931535.1 Margaritifera margaritifera
AATATTTACAACTAGTTCTGAACTCATACTTTAAAATCTGTCTAGTTAATTTTATAATATATTTGTTCACGACAATTGTCTCCTTCCTTAATTTTTTCGTTAGGTCTTTTTATCTCTTCGTCATGATCTTTGAGTTCAATTTTAACACATTCTATTTTCAGGCGGCTATTTCAACAGCTTTTTTTTAACCTTTCGTCTCTCTTTCCTCTTGCGTGGTAAACAATATTTGGGCAATTTCTTCTTTTTGATCTGCAGATGAATATTGTACTCTTTAAATTTCATTGAAGAATTAATCTTTTTCATATTCCAAATGTCCTAATTCATTTCCAAGCCGTGGAAACCACAAAAATACCGAATCTCTATTTCCTCATGCACTCCTATTTTTAGTAAACTTTTATTGTGTGACTTTATACAACATTAGGTTCTAGAGGGTAATTAGATTGTGTCTTTGACGTTTCTACTATATCTCGAAGTCTAATTAATCTATCGTAAAAAAATTCATATGTTAGGGTCGAAGTCTATTTGCTAAATCTTCAGCATTTAATACTTTCAGAAGTTAGATCCATTGGCTTTTCTCAATATTGAACTAGGTGCTAAAGTTTTGTACCACCTTTACATTATTGGATACGTCCATGTATTTAATGTGTATATCACAATTTGTATATATATATATATATATATATATATATATATATAATGCATATTTACTTATAACCAGAAATTTTAAATAGTTCCTCTGGTTTAATTTGGGTTCCGTTTTGTTCAAATAGTGTACCTGTCACTTTATGAAAGCCACCTGCAAGATTTACAGTATCAATAGCTTGAATTTGTCTATGTGTGTACAATCATATTTACATAAAGGATTTTCAAATTCTTTAATTTAATAGTCTTAGCCACCCTCCCCCACCACCCTCAGTAATTTTTCGGTCATTTAAATAGTGAAGAAATGGACTAAGTACAACGGCAGAGACTGGGCAAAGTTCAGTTGGAAAAAGAATTAGAATATATCACGACAAAAATAGCAATAACCACATTTCTGTACAATTGGAAGTGTACAAACAGAAATTGAACATATAAACATACAAACGATGTCTGCTTAAAAGGGTTGAAGAAGATGAATGAAAAGAAGTAAAGAAGATAAATGAAATCTTTGTCACTGCAAGAGCTGTTAATATTTCCAAATCATTGTCTAATGTTGTAATTTACACTGTGACACCACTGATTAGCAGATTTATTCGAATCTATAATTTAGACAGTTTACAGAATGAACTCAAAGATGACTAGATGACTTCAAACGAAATTAGATAATTCATTGGATTTTTATAATTTTGACTGAGATTGCCTCTTTTTGAACATAGTACTAGTTTGATAACATTCAGATATAATATTAACTTCAAAAGGTGAAAAGAAAATAATGAATCTGATAATATTGAAATGATTCCTAATGAAATGTGTACTGGTTGAATTGTTTAAGATTGTTTTGTGCCTTTAACAACATTTGTTACAATAGCTATCACCATAGGGCTAGCTATTTACCAGGCAATAAAGTCTCAGAGAAATAATAGATTAGACAATACAATTCAAAATGTCCTCAATGCTGAAGTTAGCCATCTTTTGTTTTAACGTTTCTCATACTCTTATATCTCTTTCCTTGAAGACATTTTATCTTTTTAATATGTCTGCGCTTGGTTTCTCATGTATCTAGTGTTTTGCAAGTCAAAATAATGGGGTTGTTTTGCTTAGTGTCAGACGAATCAAATGATGACCATAGAATAAAATGATCAATATGAACGCCATCTTCACTGACACCTTCGGGTTTAGGGAAGTTTAGTCACCCTCGCTAGATGTTAATTAATGGAACACTGAATATTTTAAAAGTTGTATCTCATTTAATACCTTCCATTTTTGCTTGTAAACTTATATTTATTGTAAAGTGAATTCATCTAACTTTTTCATCCTTGTGTTATCTTAGTGTGTTGTATTTTTGTGGTATTCGTTATATTGCTATTTGTTAACCATTTGAACATGTTTTAAACCAATATTTTGTACCTGCTAAATTAGATTTCCAATTATGTGTTTTTATTACAAATAGCATTGAAATATGTGTTACAATTAACCCTTTTCCGAATTAAAATTTATATTGATTAAACTTTCCAAACTTTAGTACAAACAAATGGAAGGCGAACAAGACATAAACGAAAATGAAAACAAGGTTAGCAAAGAACCTGAAAAGGTTACTTCACAAAAGTAAACAGATCCTCGTAGAGTTTAACTTCGTAGGCAACTTGGAAATCGTTCATATGAATTTAAAAAAAGCTAAAGATGAACATTAAAAGTAAAGAAAAAAAATAGTCTGAAACTTAATCATCAAACCACTTAATGCAATGCTCTTTATATACCTTTCGTGTAAAAGATGCTGCAATTATAGTTCGTGAAAGAAACGATACAAGTTGGCCTCATCCAATCTACAACGTTAAAATAATACGATCTTTTATTTCGTAGTAGTTGGTGGTAAAGCTGTGTTAAGTATATTGTTCATTTTGTCAAAACTTACAGTTGGTTTATTTACAACGTCTTTAACATTGTGCCGTCAGTACACGTGCAGAGCATATCCAGATGTACAAAATAATAAATAATCAACCAAATCATTTCGAAGACAATGCGTACCAGATGTACAATCACAGCAGCAAGTCAAAACCACGTCTGAATCTTACGATAGAGAAGCCTGGACTTTGTTCAACCCGATTCCTGAAATTCTTCAACTCTTCTATTTAATAAATTGCATTTGCCTGCATACAATGTCAAATGAAACGACAAACATCATCAACACAATTTACCATACAACATTTATCTCTTCTCTCACTGTTGCATGTATCACGCTGTTAAAAAGTGTTGAAGTGTAGAATTGGTTCACCATCAACCATGAATATTGAAGATGTTTTAAATCTAATAAGTCCAGTTCCTTTATCCAGTTCACATTCAGCCACCTAACAGCACATGGACTTTTACCAGACAAATATTTGCTTAACAAGTACTATAGTTTTATTTTTTACCTAAGGATGAATGAGTACTTCCGGACCAAAGTATTATACCACCAGAGTCAGTAAAACCTGTTATTACTACTAAGTGTTCTGTCACAGAAGGGGTGGTGCACCTGTGTAACACACTTATATCCCACACTATCAATAGTCTTAATTTTAGACAGCAAAACATTAACGAGAGAGATTGAACACTGTAAATGTAGAAGAAAGAAATACAAAGTAGCATACAAAGTTTTGAATTGGGCGGAGGCTGCCATGGCAACAGTTTCAGTTGAATGGACATAAAAACAGCCGGATTAGATGTTGCGAGACTAGCTAGAGGTGCAATTGTTCCTTTGTGTTTTAGTGGGTTTGGTTCAACGTTAATAGGAGTTTTTTTGCAAAATCTCTCAATACAAAACTGGTGCACAGCACAGTTTTAAAACACGATGAAATTGTAACATCTGCAATGAGTAACTTAAAAAGTATTGACGACATGAAACGCAAATCGATCTGTGAGAATGAAATAAACCATGAATTGTTTCGTTTGATCACCAACGAGTACACCATGAACAAATAGATACAGATGCAATCAGACAGAAAATGAACAACACAGAAAGTCAAGATGGAATGTGGATATATAGGAATAAAAGAAAAACTGTTCAGAGGAGGGGAAAAACTAAAAAAGAAATTTGACAAAAACTGACAGTAAAGGATGGCAACGCCATTGCGAAGTACAGTTAAAGAGCGACTGCAAAACAGGATTCACATTAAACAGAAAAAAACTAGTTTTGGGCTGTTTAATTTTTCTCAGAGTTGTAGAAGAAGATTTAACAAATATTACTAACAAGATTGAGGACGTCAAAAACAAAATAATTATTAATGAAAGCACGACTAGAACTATCAGAACGACTTTAAATGTATCTATTTCTTATTCGAAAGCGAAGATCCAAACCAAACGATGTTACATTCATAGAATTTTACAAGTTAAAAGCCGAGGTGAAAGAATCGAAGACTGGTGCAAAAGAATATGTTGATCGCTAAGTCGTTGATACTATCGGCGTTGTACAAAGTAGTATTGATGAAATAGACAAAATGATGAAATGAATAAGAGAAATTTTCAATGTTTTAGAACAAACCTTTACAACACGTACAGGTGCATTGAAAACTGAGTAGTTACAAAGCCTTTCGCAGTAGGTGGTATCACTGGACAGAGTTAATGCAATATGAAGGAAAACATAGAGGCATTCAAAATTTAATTGAACACGAAAAGTATATAAAGAGCATTGCATTAAGTGATTTAATGATTAAGTTAACACATTAATCTATAATAATAAAAAGTAGTTTCTGGAGAAAACTAAATTAATGCCTGAATGTATGTTGCTTTACGATTTTCTTTTTGTACCAAGCCAGGAGTGTCCGGATGGAATGACATTAATAGTGAAGGAAAAAGACGAAGTTTAATTTTTTCTACAGGTACGAACAACTCACGGACCTAGCATAAGATACCCAAAAATAATTCGGTCTTTTAAACATTTTTAATTCTGATATAATGCCTCAAATATTAGAAGCTACTTACGGATTTAACTATGCTCCATCAACAGTTGCTGAATACAATTACGCACAGTAAATGGGTTACATCAACATGTCATGAAAATCAGAAATTCAGGCGTATATATATATATATATATATATATATATATATATATATATATATATATACAAATAATAATAATAATAATAATAATAATAATAATAATAATAAACGAATAACAGAAAAAAAAACTGTTCAATGAAGACAGATCAAAAACTGGATTATTTCAATGAACAAGATTGAGAGAACAAGATTTGGTGACGCAGACTTAAAAAATTAAAAGGAAGACAACCTACACTTAGTGATTTGTAGCAACCTTCTCATTATCAAGTAATATATGAGCACATATTCATTGCACTTGTGATGGGTATTAATGTGTATCGTGCTTACACGTGTTTTTATATATAGGTAATAGCACTTTTTCAGAACAATAAATCGCAATTTACGATAAATATATAACTCTTAACAAGCAGGAAAATATATCACAAGGAGTTACATACCTCAGTTTAACATATCATTGCGTCATGTACACTTCGAGCATTATTAAACCCGAAGAAACTTTGCAGAGTAATTCCAACTCAAAGTATATTGATTTTACCGGGTAGTTTTTTCGTCTGTTTTTTTATATGAATGAAAAAGGGGATGCTAACAATGCAGTTTTCAATAATTTGGGTAGAATGCTTGTGAAAGAAGTCACCATATCTTATGGATGCGATGATATGTTTAAGTTGAATGACAACAACATTTTCCTGATACATAGCGATTTGAGGTTATCATTTTCGGTTAGGACAGATAGAATAAAACGACACATTATTGTTGATAAATTTAGAAAGTCACGATCAGGGGCAGTCTATGAACAAAATGCTGGTACTGAAGGTATGCATTCTTTGTGTGCATGGAAAGAAGTTTAGAATACCACTTGACCTTCTGATACTAACATATTATTTTCCACTTTGTCTTTGTGCTCTTCCTCAGGAATTCAGATTTAACATTACGCTTGCAAAATCCACTGAAGTGATAGACGCTCGTAATCCATATTACGAACTGGAAAACATTTGTTTGCAGTACGATTACTTCGAAATCAATTGTTCAATCGGTAAATTATCCGTTTTAACGTCACTTTGAACACATTATTGACTATATCAAGCCGAGAAAATGGGAGCATTGTGACTTTTTCAAGGACACATAGAGGCAACCGATTGGAGATGGCCTGGGTGGATATTGAACCCGCGACCATTGGATTACTAGTCCTACGCTCTACCAGCTGAGAGAGACTGACAGATAGACAGACACAGACAGACAGAGAGACAGTCAGAGAGTCATCGACATAGCATTCAATACAACTTTGAGGACCATCACGCTTGATTCTCCCAGAATGGGACATATGGTGCTTTGATACTGTGTAAAAAGGTGGAGAAAGTGATCCAGAAAGGTTTTTCAACTCAGCAAGAGAAAAGAAAATCGTAGTGACTATAGAAGGCCTGCCAAATATGGTTTTTTCACAGGGTTTTCAATTTCGACAACGGTTTACAGAAGCCACAGAGTATTTCTTTGATCAAAAATAAAAACATAGAAATTGGTAGGGCTGTAACGATTACCCAGATAACCGTTGACGGTTCGAGTACTATCGGTAACCGGTTACTAAATTTGGTAACCAGTTAACCGACACTACTACCCTCTCCTTGCATGATAACCGGTTAACCGACACTACTACCCTCTCCTTGCATGATAACACCAAGTGTATTTAGTAAACTGAACAAATGTAAAACAAACTGAAAATGTGAATAAATGTTCTCATTCCCAGACTTTTCTTCAAAAACAAGCTATAAGCGTGAAACGAAACATTGGACCACATCTGCCACAGATGTGGTCAAGTGTTATATATGTGCCGTAATAAGCTATTCTAATATATGATACAGAATAATATTAATACCATTTTCACTCAAACATCATGCAAACACGCACACACACATTCACAAACACACGAACCCTGTTTTCTTCTTTTGACAGTTTAGGCGGCTTATGGTTTTGAGTCTGATTCATTTTATCTCTAGTAACACACAAGTTCAACACTAAGGTTGTCTTAGGGCTATTCTTGCCCAAACACCAACAACACGTTCTAATATGATCCTGAGTGTGCTCTCCCTAACAACTCCAGTTGATCTGGGAAAAAAATATATGGCATATCAAGGCTCGGTACATTCCGCCATCTTTCTTCATGTCTACTCCATCCTCAGAGGTGATGGGTGTTCCCAACCCAAGAACGCGGTTTTTGACTGTTCCCAAACAAGGTTCTTGGCCATTCACAACTTCGAGGTCAATCCTAAGGATCGTACCTCGAATGTATGCAGATACCTGCCATGTGAACCACTTCGACTATTTATGAAATAAGGATTGACCCAGAAGTTACGAACGAATCGAACTATTTTTTCATTTCTAACTTCTCGGTCAATCCAAATATTGAAATAGCCAAGGTGGTCCGAATAGATTGGGGTTTCTTTTTCTGCGGAGAAATTCCGGCGAACAAAACGTATGATTTTTTTTGTAAATTGCTGCCCCAACATACATCTGAGGCATATTTTTGTCTCGCAGAAATAGCCGAGGTTGTTCCAAATGTGTTCTTGGCGTTAGGGCGAGACGAACCACAAGAATATTGCACTCGGGTCCAGAATCTTGATCTCGTGTCTCACCTAAGGACACCATTAGTGTTTGAGTCATCCTGACAATCGGCCTGATTGGTATTACTGCAAGTGAAATAACTTTGTGTCGCCAAGTGAAACACGGAAGTTTCACTAGATTTTAGAAACTGGAAACTCAGATCATGTAACTCTTGCCAGTTTACACTATGTACATGAGATGTTTCCGACTGCGATTAATCGGTTACAGTTCGGTTAATGTATTACGCGTAACCGGCTAAGGAATTTACCAACCGTTTGAGCCCTATAAATTAGTATTAGCATTTTATACACTGATAACCGCTGCATTTGCCTTGATTTGAGAATTCTGCATGATGGTAGATTGGATGGTGGTGGTCTTAAATTAGTATTAGCATTTTATACACTGATAACCACTGCATTTGCCTTGATTTGAGAATTCTGCATGATGGTAGATTGGATGGTGGTGGTCTTAAATTAGTATTAGCATTTTATACACTGATAACCACTGCATTTGCCTTGATTTGAGAATTCTGCATGATGGTAGATTGGATGGTGGTGGTCTTATTTTAGATAACGTTCAACAAGGTATTCACTTTTAAATGAAAATAATAGAAAACGTTGGTGCTCACAAAATGTACATTTATTTTGTTTCAGATGCTCAGGTAAACGTTCAGAACAATCAACTAACTTATTTTTAGGCATGTATAATATATTTAAAAGAGCCTCACACCACGATAACATATGGAGTGACTAATTGTAACAGGATAAAGCCGGGTTTGGATTGGATTTAGCGAAGACACTGAAAGCAATTTCGTGAATGAGATGTTTATTTATACTGTACTTGAACGATGAATGAATCTGACACCATACTCGTGCGCATAAAGCCAACAATGGATTTAACAGAATGATGCACACAGAATTCAACAACTGATATAAGGAAACAATATCGTTCCTAAATGGAACTAACCAGGACATGTAACTTCAACGAGTAATTAAACAAGAATCAATGTATGGACTTATAAACAATTATGATTGATATATGGATCTATCATCATGGATGATCAATGTATTGAATTTATACACAAATATGAACAATGTATGATTCTATCACCAAGGGTATCAAAGTATACGATTTATACACAACTACGAACAATGTATGATTCTATAACCAAGGGTGATCAAAGTATAGAATTTGAACAAAAATATGAATAATGTATGTTTCATCCACAAGTAGGATGTCTGTATTATTGATTTTCACTCATATATCGATATTGATTTATTGATCTCACTCATATAGGGATATTGAATAATATTGATTAAAAAATGGAGCATATGCATCTCGTGGCGTCCAGTTGACGATCACGATGTATTTCCGGTTTCACAGCTCTCCTCGAATGGTTATGTAGCCAACACGCATGGCCTGCCCCTCCTAGTCTGCCGAATGATCCCTCGAGAGCCTCCTTATTCCATACAGTCCCACTGGTATCGAAGCTTTGGTCCCTCGCTGCGAGTAAACCAATACCGTCATCCGAGTCAACGTCAACATCGACCGCAGCATATGGGTTACAGGAAACCCAACAGAGTTCTACGACTCTCCGTCACAAAACAGCTAAAATTATAATGACATTAGGCACCAACAATCGATTAACAGGTGTCTTAATCTCATTGTCTGCTAAGATCCAATTATTGCTGCTTCACCTAATCCAATTAAAATCACTTGAGCTTTGTTTGATAACTGGAACACTACATGATTGATACTCGCTTTGTATCGGATCAAATAAAAGAGAATTTTGCTGAAAAACAGCCTGAGTACCGAGGACTCAGCTGTAGGAATTTCATGTATCCCAAAATTAAATGTATGGGTACTTTTTACGCGGATTTCGGCGTCCCGGAGAACCCTGATTTCTGCATTCAAAGATTTCAGATAGAATACAAATATTTTGGCTGTCTTTTACAGCAAGGACAAAAATGAGATGGAAAATGATCTCAACAAACCAACACATTTTTAATGAGACTTGAATTTCGTTTTTCAATATAATGTACTTGTATCCTAGGTACACATTGATTTCGGCATGCTTACATGTTCATAAGGCAATGTGCTTACGCGTTGTCAAAGAAGAAACGCTTTAAACACAGATGCTACTTTTTGATTTTGATATTATGACTTCATGACTGTAGGATCTTAGTAAATTAATTTCATAGTAATTTTCTTTGTGATTAAATATGCAATATTTGTACATGTTGAATTTTAAATTCTATTTGATCAGTCGTTTTTGTTTCCTTTACAAATCTTCTTTTCATCTTTATCAGTCCTGAATGAATACAGATTTGAACCCCAAACTCTCTATTTGGAGCACCTGTCAGCTCATCCTCGAAAAGTCCAGGAAATTCCTTAGTCATTTGTAATAAACAAAATATATTCTTCTCGTTCATTACAATACAAGAATATTCCCAACTACTCTCTTTGGCCTGAGTTGACATTCTAAAGTCCGTCAGAATATATATATATATATATATATATATATATATATATATATATATATATATATATATATATATATATATATATATATATGTGTGTGTGTGTGTGTGTGTGTGTGTGTGTGTGTGTGTGTTTACCCAAGTCGGAATATTGATGCAAATATGTTACGCTCATGCGATTGTAGGTGAAGCAAGTGATTGAGTTGTTGCATAAAAGTTGTGTAATACAACTTTAAAAAACTAGATGTACCTCAGTCACGGACATGCATATCCAGACACTCAAGGCATGTTCTTCTGACGCAGGCATGCATATTCCCACAATCAAGGTATGCTATTCTGACACAGGCATGCATATCCCCCACTCAAAGCATGTTCTTCTGACACATACATACATATCCCAACACTCAAGGTATGTTCTTCTGACACAGACATGCATATCCCGACACTCAAGGCATGTTCTTCTGACACAGACACGCATATCCACACACTCAAGACATGTTCCTCTGACACAGACATGCATATTCCTACACTCAAGGCATGTTCTTCTGACACAGCCATGAATATCCACACACTCAAGGCATGTTCTTCTGTATATGTATTTCTTATATGGCAAACAATATCCATGCCCTCTCTCTCAAGACCTTTGGAGTAATGAAATAGTCCGATAAATCAGCCCACAAACTTCTACTGATACTGATGGACCGTCCATCAGTATCAATACAGGTTTGAGGACTGATTTATCGGACTAGTAATGAAAGAGAATATTTCCTACACATATGTATATGTCCAACAGTA
The DNA here is from genome assembly GCA_029931535.1 of Margaritifera margaritifera. NCBI lineage: Eukaryota > Metazoa > Mollusca > Bivalvia > Unionida > Margaritiferidae > Margaritifera > Margaritifera margaritifera. Next base: position 3,053,048 of record JAQPZY010001481.1, read on the forward strand.
ATATTGTAAAGGGTTGTGTAACTACTAAATAAAGAAGCTGAATTCTCAAAATTCCGCTTTTTCGAGTTTAAAAAAGAAATGAAATCAAAATGGGCCAGAATTAAAAAGGAAAAACCTTATTGTGCATCTACACCAAACCGCAAATCTAGTCTAGAAAGTTTCAATAAAATCCTCAAAGCATTGTGGGAGAAGAAGCGATGACGAGCTGAATTCTCATAATATCACCCTTTTGGACAAATTTTAAAAAATGTCCCCAAAAGGGGGCCATCGGAGGAACGTATAACCTTATTGCTGAGCCACAACAACCATGCACATTTCTAGCCTACAAAGTTTCTATAAAGTCTTCTATGCAGTTTGGAAGAAGAAGCGATGACAAACTGACTTTCCCGAATACCTCCTTTTTGGGACAATGTTTCAAGAAATGTCCCCAAGAAAGGGCCAGAGGAAAAAAAAAAACATTATTTTGCATCTGCACCAACCACACATATACTTACAATGTTTCAATAAAATTCAAAAGCGATGACCAACTCAGTTCCTTAACTTCCCCTTTCTCAAAAACTGTTTAAGAATGTCCCCAAAAATAGTCCAGCATATATCTAGCCTATATCGTTTTATTCAGATGTTAGAAGCAGTGTGGGAGGAGAAGTGATGACCAATTCAATTCCAAAATTTCTCCTTCATTTTAAAATTATTCAAAAACTTATCCCACAATGGACAAGAGAAATAAAGTAAATCCTTATTGCGCATCTACGCCAACCATATATCTAGACTACAAAGTTTCAATATAATCCCCTAACCGGTGTAGAATGATCAGTGAAGACTAGCCGCATTCTTAGAGAAATTTCACCAATATCAAGTCAGGGAAAAAAATAAAACCTTTTTTAAACCTCTGCACCAACCACATATATAGTCTACAAAGTTTCAATGAAAATGCCCAAACCAATGTAGGAGGAGAGGTGATGACGTACTAAATTTTCCAAAATACCCTTTTTTCAATAATTATTCAAGAAATGGCCCTAAAAATGGACCAGAGGAAAAAAAAATGAAACCTTATTGCGCATCTACACGAACCACATATCTAGCCTACAACCTTTCATTAAAATCCTCCAAGTGGTGAGTTTTTGAGAAGCGATGACAAGCGTTGTCATGGGTGGAGATACTGACAGACAGACAAATGGATGAACAGATTAACAAACTGACACAAGGGGGCAACAACAATATCCATGCGCTTCACAGAAGTGCAGTGATAATAAAATTCTTCAAGCAGTTAGGAGGAGAGGCATTAACAACCTTAAATCTCAATATTCCCCTGTTTTGACAAATTTTAAATAAATTTTCCTACAAATGGGCCAGAGGAAAAAAGTAAAACAATTGCACAGCTACACAAACCACATATATAGCATAGACAGTTTCAATAAAATCATCAAAGCAGCGTGGGATGAGAAGCGATGACGAATTAAATGCCCAAAACGCAGCATTTCTTGTATAATATATTTTTTGTAAAAAAATCTGCTCTAGAGGAAAAAAGTTCAATCTTATTGCGCATCTTCCCAAACTACATATCTAGTATAAAATATTTCAATAAAATCCTCCAACAAGGGTATGAAGAGAAGCAATGACGAACTCAATTCCCAAAATACCTCTTTATGATTATTTTTCGATAAATGTTCCCACAATTGAGCCGGAAGAGAAGAGTAAAACCTTATTGCGCATCTACACCAACCACATATCTAGCCTACAATGTTTCAATACAATCCTCCAACCGACATGCGTGGGAGGAGAAGGGACGATGAACTAACTTCCCAGAATAACCATTTTTGACAATGTTTAAAGACACACACACCCGCAAAAAAAAACAAAAAAAAAAAAAAAAAAAACAACAAATGGATCATATGATGAAAGTAAAACTTTATTGCGCAACTTGACCAACCACCCACTTATTTAGCCTACAATGTTCCAATAAAATCCTTTAACCGATGTGGGAGGAGAAGCGATAACGAATTCAATTCCGAGAATACACCCTTTTCTGACAATTTTTCAAGAAATGTCCCCAGAAATGGACTTGAGGAAAAAGTGAAACCTTATTGCACATCTACACCAACCACACATTTAGCCAACTATGTTTCATTAAAATCCTCCAACCGGTGTAGAAGAAGAAATGACGACCTGAATTTACAAAATACCTCCATTTTTGAAACCTTTTTAAAAGAAATTTCGCTAAAAATGGGCCAGAGGAAAGTAAAACCTATTGTACATATCTAGCATGCAAAATATCAATATAATCCTCCAACCGATATGAGAGGAGAAACGATGACGAACTAAATTCCCAAAATACTAGTACCTATTTTTAACAATTTGTTCAAGAAATTTCTCCAAAATGGAGAAGAGATAAAAAGTAAAATCTTATTGCACGTCTACACCAACCGAAAATCCAGCCTACAAAGTTTCAATACAATCCTCCAGCCAATGTGTAAGGAGAAGTGACAATCTAAATTCTCAAAATTACACTTGTTTGAAAATTTCGTCAAGAAATTTCCCCCAAAATGGGCCAGATGAAAATAGTAAAACCTTACTGTACATCTACACCAACCCCATATCTAGCCAACACAGTTTCAATACAATCCTCTAATCACTGTGGGAAGAGAAGCGATGATGTGCTGGGTTGTCAGAATACCCCTATTTTGACAATTTATCAAGACATTTCTGCAAAAATGGGCCAGTGGAAAAAGTAAAATATTATTGGGCATCTGTACTAACTACAAAGTATAACCTACAAAGTTTCATAAAATCATCCAAGTGGTGCGGAGGAGAGGCGATGACTAACTGTGACACGGAAGACGGACATACAGACAGATGGACTGACAAACTGACGAACAGAATAACGTACGGGGGCAACGACAATATCGTCGCTCTTCGCAGAAGTGTGGGGATAAGGAGATTACTGAACTATTGACAGCAATAATTCAAAACTTAACTCTGCCTTATTGTGATAATCGAAATATTACATGAAAAAATAAACTTTTACACAAAGTACAAAAGTCTGCTCTGAGAATAAAGGAGATTGCCAGTGTATCATTTTGAATTGTAAAAAGAATCCTTTTCCTTTACATTTTTTAAATGTTATCAGACAAAAATAAATATGTCACGTTTCTTTCTATCTTATTTATATCGCAGATGCCGTTTTAACTAGTTTAAGCCTGGTTTTACTGGGTTCTTCATATCAGTTTTGGCAGTAGAATCTTCTTTTCTTATTTTTTATATTTTTGGGAGTGGGGGGTGGGAGTGGGAAGGGAAGTGGGATAAATATAACCAAATGTAACCAGTGTATGGTTATTGATGAAATATATTGCCTTCCCGAGGCAGGAAAATTAGCATTAATTGTTTTAGGTCTAGCAGAAAGAGTTATTCTGAGAATCACTGTTAGATTCATGTGGAGCAAACAGTTAATACTACCAATGCCGATGTGGTTGTGGGGGATAATTTTTTCCTTCAAATTCACAAATAAATATATTGCACTGGCGTCGTACATTTCAAAATATGCACCACTCGCATAAAAATGTTGACATGTTTGACGTGAAAACTCGACGCCGCAAACCGACCATATGTCCGTTTTATTTATTTAATTGTTTCTTTTGTCAAAGGTTAGCCCTCTAAAAGGCTCCCCCTCCTCTCTCTCTCTCTCTGTTTGAAGACCGTTGATGTATGGTAGAGTATGTTCTTTTGTTATCGAGACAGGAGGGTCAATGCCAACAGATAGGCTATATGGGCCTTACTTATGTGGAGTACACCAGGAGTCGTAGAAGAAAATAATTTGACCATTTAGTTTATTTTGCCCACAATAATTAGAGAGTTTTAATATATTTGTATATTCAATTACACGAAACTATATTTTACAAAATTCTGTTATTAAATGCGTCAATCTCAAGTCTGAAAGAAATTGTCAGCACTGGTCGAATTGGAGTAAGACACCGGGAACAGTCTTGGTATTGTGTTCTTCGGTAGACAGAGATGATTACATTAAAACTGTAGATTTCCAAGCTCATTACCTTGCCTGTACAAAGTATAGGAGAGCTTATGCTATTATCCCTGGCATCGTGGGCGTCGGACGCAGTCAGGCTAATAGTGTAAAACTTTTGTTTTACTGCCACTGCTGCAAGCTTTGTGCATTAGTTCTTCACGGAATTTAGGATGTTGGTCAGGGTGTTTCTAGCATTATTTTGAACCAGCTCAGTGGGCTACTGACCACAGTGATATACTTCTTTTATCATATATTAATGAATGTTGTTTTGGACTTCAACCGCAGTGTAACATTTTGTCTTATTGGCAGATCTACAGCTGTAGGTAAGGCATGTTATTGGACTTGGTCAGGGAGTTTCTTGCATCATTCTGAACCATCCGATGGTGGGGGGGGGGGGGGAGTATTGGTCACAATAACCTACTTTTCTTATCTTTTTAATGAAAGTTGTTTACAGGTTTACCCCTATGTAAACATTTTGTCTTACTTGCACATGTTCAGCTGTAGGTATGATGTGTTTATGGAACGTGGTTTCGGTGTTCCTTGCAGAATTCTTAACCACCACAGGTGAAAGTTAGTCACCGTGACCTATTTTTCTCATACTAATGACTTTGTTGTTTACAGGTTAATACCAGCGAAAAAGTTTTGTCCTGGCAAAGCTCCAACTGTTAGCATGGTATCTACATAGAACATAGTCAGTTGTTCCTTGGATCATTCTGAAACACCTTACTGGAAAGTATGTCATAGTGATCTACTTTTCTGCCACTTATGACTTTTTTTAAATTAGAGATTATCCTTAGTGTAAAATTGTGTCTTCCTAGTAAATCTCCAACTGTACTTACAATTATGACTGTGTTAAATTAGAGATTATACCCAGTGAAAAATTGTGTCTTCCCAGTAAATCTCCAACTGTACTTAAACTTATGACTGTGTTGAAATATAGATTATCCCCAGTGTAAAATTGTGTCTTCTCCGTAAATCTCAAGCTGTAAGTTTGTTATGTTCATGGATCTTGGTCAGTATTTCTTACAGCATGGTAAACCACCACAGGTGAAAGTTGGTAACAGTGACTACCTTTTACACTAACGACTTTGCTATTTACAGCTTAACCCCAACGTAAAAGCTTTGTCTTGCTAGCAAATCTCCAGCTGTAGGTATGCTGTGTGCATGGAACTTGGTCAGGATTCTCCTCATATCATTCTAACCATCTTACGTGAAAGTTGGTCATAGTGACCTGCTTTTCTTACACTAATGACTTTGCTACTTAGAGGGGAACCCCGCGTAAAAGTTATGTCCTCCTGGCATATCTCAAACTGTAGGCATGGTATCTACATGGAACGTGACCAGGATGTTCCTTGCATTATTGCGCCAAAACTATAATGGAAAGTAGGTTACAGTAACTTTCTTTTCTTGCACAAATTACCTTGTAGTTTGCAGGCTATTCCCAGCGTCAGACAAACAGCAGCATACAGTCGTTTTTTTTTTCTTCTGACAATTCATGTTTCTTTTTTATTTCTAAGAAGAAAGGGGGAGGAATGCTAAAGTTTATTTCTGTCTCCTAACTTTTTCAAGAGCGCCCAGGTTAATGTGATCGCTCCATTCTCTCCGTACGCCTGCTACCTCATCTTACAACTTTAGATGAACATTCAAGAAACCTGATGCAATAGATCTCCCATAATGTAAAGCGGCGCGACTCATATTTTGTGGCCAGCTCCCATAACGAGGCTCTGAGGAGGGGTCAAAGGGTCATAAGGTAAAAAAAGTGCATTTGCTGCCAATATGTATGGAACTGACAAATCATGGACACACAGTTTCAGACACGAAACACAAATTCAGATATGCATCCTACATTGGCCCCTGGGTCTATCCTTACCCCTTGGAACCTGAGTCATGGACTTATCCTCTGCGTCATAACTTGGAAACTATTGAGATCCCCACCATGTAACCATTTAACTATATATTCACTTACCGGGCATGAAAAGAAGAATTCAGAATTAAGATATGCAACAAATTTTAGCCCCCCTGGGTCTACCCCCCCCCCCCCCCCCAACACACTTCGCCCACACAGGTCATTATTTGGTAACTATCAAGTCCACACTCCTATAACCATATACTGGTCATGAAAAGAGAAAATATGCAACTACATTAACCCCTGTGGCAGTCCTAACCATTGGGAACTTAGCCAAAAGGCTCAATTTGGGTCGGTGGGTGGTTAAAACGGTTAAGCATGGGAGTATGTGTTTTACAAACACAGACTTCTAATCTTTAATTTCAGATTGTCCTGCTTCAATGTAAGTGAACCTGCTAGTTGCATGACCTCGGATAAACAAATTGATAACTTGTGATATCTTCAGGTTACCGTTCAACCGTAAAATTAAATTTACGATAATACAATTTAACCAGTATATAAATAGAAATGCTTTTGAAGTAGAAAAATCAGATGTAATCAAGCTGCATTTATCAAGGAAAGAAGCTCAGGTTCTGAAGCAGCATAATGGAGATGTTGAAAATCTTCTTGCTCTTTTGTTTTGTAGTTAGTACAGTGACAGCTGGGATTATGATGAATCCCAAGGGGCCAATGAAGGCAGGTCAGATTCCATCAGATCCAAGAGCTAATGTTGCCTACAAACAATCATATTATGAATTCAAAAGTGTGGCTGAAAAATATGTGAAAGACTTTCAAACAGAAATAGATGTCATATCAAGGCAGCTGACTACTTTGCAGAATCTACTAGACACTTTTGAAGCTGAAATGGACGCGGCTTTTGAGATTGCCGAAGGTAAGTGTTTGCTTCGTCATTTAATTGGTCTACAACTACCGCCATCATCAATACTACTACTACTACTAATACAACACCAGCAGCAACAAAAACATAAAAAAAACTACAAGAACAGCTACTACTACTGGTGCTGCTGCTATACTACTGCTACTACTACT
>JAQPZY010001481.1:3062500-3350431 GCA_029931535.1 Margaritifera margaritifera
GTAGTAGTAGAAGTAGTAGTAGTAGTAGTAGTAGTAGTAGTAGAAGTAGTAGAAGTAGTAGTAGTAGTAGAAGTAGTATTAGTAGTAGTAGTAGAAGTAGTTGTAGAAGTAGTAGTAGTAGTAGAAGTTGTAGTAGTAATAGTAGTAGTAGTTGATCTTCAGTGTAGACCTTTAGTTTTTGTACAAAAAATGATCCAATATCTGTCTCGAAGTTAACCATTGTGACAGGCTTAGGAAATTAAATATTAAAATATTCTGTTTTAAATCTGTTATCTTATGTGGAAAAAGACAATAAATTGCAATGCATAATTTAGGATATTAACATTTATCCGGCGTAAAATCTACAGCATAATTTTGTCTCATTTATTCAGTAATATGCTTGTTTCTTCGTCTATCTGTTAGATCTCTCTACCTTTTCTTTCCTCATATTTTCCTCTCACTTTCGGTCGAAATTTTTCTTTCTTTCTTTGCAGATACACGCCATGAGTGTGAGAGTTCACCTCCGTTTGTGGAACATTCTTTTGCTGTTGTTATCAAGGTCAATTTCACGCAGCAATTCGCAGTGTATACGTGCGACCCGGGCTACACGTACGCTGGTGGCGAAAACAAAGTCAGGTGTGACCACGACTATGGGCAATGGGACGAGGCAACCTTCCACTGTACTGGCAAGTATTCGGTAATAGTTACTGGCCGAGTTGTTGGTCTTCAGAGTCTGCAGGCACCTTGAAGGGCATGCGACGAGGCCGGTAACTGCCTTTCATAAACAGTTCTTTGCTGTTGCATTAAAGATAATATGCCCATTTTTTTCATTAAACCTGTATTTTGGCCACATGACTTAAATTGTGCACAACAGAAACTATGCATTGTAATTAAGTCTAACTGATAGGTGTACCAAGATAACATTATTATAATTACAAATAGCAGCTGGCGGGGGGAGGGGGAGTGAGTATACCTTGAATTTTGGAAAATAAACGTTTACACCCTGGTTTCCCACGAGAGGGGTCAAAACTACCCAGCCACCACCTCTGGTCAACCATTAAACGATGTATCTTGACTAGGCAAGATTTACTACTAGAGTACATTTGTTCCCAGGACAATCGCTGTTTTTGACAACCGTTTTGGAACGGGGGGGGGGGGGGCGGCATAGACCTCTTTTATGCAGTTCGGCAGCCCCCCGCGGTTCCGACTAGTTAGAACCTATTTTTTTGCTGTTCCAGTCCTTCAGACGTTGCCAGCTGTTTCAGCGTGTGGTTCTAGCAGGGGCTTTTGGCAGAGGTATACATACTCCACTGAGGAAACCATCGTTTCGGCAGTTGGAGCCTTTCAAACCTATTTGCCTACATTTTGTGGCATCGCTGGGTAGCAAAAAGTAAACAAAAACAACTGGACATTTGTGTTCGAGGGTATATATCGACAACCTATAGGTTGCACAAAGCCTTCGACAACTATACTAGCAAACTTGGATACAGCAATGGACGTTTTCCACACGACATTTAGCAGCATGGTCATTCGTACGGAAAAGGCCGCAGCCATGCAGATACTATGCGAAAATGCCTTCTAGTGCAACATAGTTTTCGACATTTCCAAGGTAGACTATCACGCTGGTCATGAAGGGCTCACGCAGCAAGGATGTTGCCTTCGCCATAGGCAAGGCAATGTGTACCATTGGAGACGAAGGGTCTGCCGAACAGGTGGTGTCCGATATACAAATCGTGGTGTTCAAATCCCTTGCTAGAAAGTCCGATGTTTTTCAGGACGTGCTGGACACCGTTTGACCATAAAGTGCTTCGGAGGAAAAAAGCCTGTTTGTTGTGCAGATAGGGCACAGGTAATGGGAGAACCTTGCTAAAGATCGTAACACGTGCCTAGTGCTGGCCGACCGCCTAAACAATACAACATACATGGTCCATTCTCGGAGACAAAAAGTTGCAGGCGTTTGGGTATGCCCCGCCGCCGCAGAGTGCAAGGACCCCGATCAAATGGAAAGGGCTGTGCAATGGACTGCTTCGGAGTTCGACTTCCGTGGATTACCTATCTTTGGGGCAGCCATTCTGCGTGAGGTCACCAAAAAGCTGGCAGGCGTAGTTCCGGCGGGATCAGCGGAAAGAGTGGTGAACACGTTTGGCTTTGGTTGGCAGTCAGCGGTAAACCGCGAATAGAAAGAATCGTGGGGTCGCACTCGTGGACGCGCAAGCGGACGAAGAATGCATACTGCGCGCTGTCTGGGCAACCAAGAGGATGGAAGCCATCCTAAAAAACCGCAAGAAAAACATTGTCGTAGAGGTGGACAGCTACAAGCGCACGCTTGCATACTTGGCCGGAATTGGCGCAGGCCCACAACTTTCGCTGCGAGTAGAGACGGCGTGTTCCTTCTAAAACAACCAGGGCAGCAGTGTAGTCTGGAATCCAGTGCACATCATGGAAGCTCCAAACCCGAAAGACAAGGCCGCTCTGCAGGTTCTACTCGATGCCACAGAAAAGGCTTTCCAGAAGCCGCATAGATAGTAGGTTCTGATGCAAGCTAATTGCCTGTCGGAACGATGGGGACAGCGGGAACAACGGAGGACATTGTAGCGCGAAAACGGCGAAAAATACCATCCCTCGTTGGAACGACAGGAACGGCTACCAAAGGCTGCAAGAAGCCAGTGCACGCAGCTCCAGACGAATGCATCTGCACTAGCTTTGCAGAAACTACTTTTCGAGGGGCCGCACGCACAATCCTTCTTCTTCAGTCCTACAACGAGAAGGGCGAGCCAATCGTAGACGACGAAGTTCCTGTTTATGGCCACTTTATAAAACGCGAGGTAGAAAAACTTGGAAAACTTGAGAGCCCACTCCCACCGCTATGTCGACTGGGCGACATTGGCACAACACTAGCCAAGAAAAAGGACAGGTTGTCAACACCGGCCGTGATCGTCTGCCGTCTTGGCAGTCAATACGAAGAGAACAAAACAAGAATAGCGAAACCGCAAGCGAAGCTCGCTGGCGCTCGCGCAAAGCGACAGAAAAAAGACCATAGTGCGCCCATATTTTTTTCCCCAGCCCTTTGGATGGTCCCAGCTGTTCCTGTCATCCTGACTGATCTGCACGTGTGTCTAGGCCCACTTACACACTCGTGCACAGGGGTCGTAGGACGGAAACACAAAGTACACAAGGCCATGTCTCTTTGTCCAGGACAGCAGTGTTGCCACAAGCTTTGGGCAGTTCCATCGGGAAACAAAAGCTGTGGGTCTCTGTGTGTTTTGACATTTATTTGTGCGCGCAGCTCGTTGGATGTTTGTGCACATACGCTGCGCTAGAGAATTTTGCACTTTCTAGAGCACACTTCCAGTATGCCGCAGGAATGCGGGAAGGAGAGTTGCTACTAGCCGGCTCCGAATATACAAGCGAGAGAGGCTTCGCACGGACATCCATCCCTCTGGTTTTGCCAGACGATATACCCTGGTGGATATACTTTCCAATGCTGTTCCAGCAAGCTTGCTTGCGGCCACACTAGTGGTAGGTATGGACTGGTTTGTCGTTGCCAACCGCGTAGTCGCCTAAAACTGTTCCTGTGCATGTACCAAAACGGTTCTTGTGTAGGTACCATACAGTAGTTGTAAAAGCCTCACCTAGGCAGGGTTTTCCAAGGAATTGGAGATAGGCCTAGTAAAGAATACCAATATCCCTCCTACACGCGAGCTGCTATCCGGCCAGATAAACAAAATACAAAGTCTCCGGGGAAAACTGCCCGCGGCGGTAGTACGAAATAAGTTTGGAATCGGGTCCAACCGCCTTTACAAACTATGGAGGCAGGCGCCAGCAAAGGCTCCTTTCAAAATTAACTTAGAGCTTGCGCTAGCTCTGTTGGGACCTGCAGCCACTGTGGAGCAAATCCAACGATCCAGAATCCTTTTGGTAGTTCCCGTCTCTGTTCCCACGGTTCCCGCTGCTCCTAGTGCGGTAGAGTTCTACAACCGGCTTGGCGATCTGGAAGCGCAGGTGGAAATGCAGACAAAAAACTCTGGGGTTTGTGCTTGAAACTCTGGAACGTATTAAGCGGTCCCAAGCGGAGGAAAGCGATAGCGTAGCAAGCGACCTCGAATCGCTGGAGGAAAAGGTGGTGGAGACCGCGGAAGAGAACTCCAGCTGCGACAGCGGCGAGGAATTGCAAATGATGGGAACATGCTTTTGCATGCCCAGCAGTGGACGTAATTTGCGTTGGGAGCCATCCTGGTATGGAAAATCATAAAAAACGTGGGGAGTCTGCCACACCTCTGGCGTTCAGGACGATAAGAAAAAGGCCGCGAAACCGGTGTACTAAAAAAAACATCCGTTCTACATGGAGTAGACTGGTTATGGGTGCAACAAGTGAAAACAAAAAGGCGTGGGGTCTTCTAGGTATCCAAATCCTGCGCTGGGCGCGGGGTGAAAAGGTTTTTGGTTTCTTGCGCTTGTCGCTGTGTGTTGGGTGGAAAGCATTTTGGTTCCTGGTCTTTGGCGAAAGTGTGTGAGCAAAGGTGTGTGGAATAAGGTGGTAAGTGTCGGAATCACCGGAAGGGCTGAGACCGCGGGAACCGCAAGCGAGCTTGCTGGAACTGCCGGAACGACGGAACGCTGGAACCGTTGGGACAACAGGAACTGCAAAAATTAGGTTCTAGCACGTCGGGACCGTGAGGGGCTGCCGAAACTGCAAAACAAGAGGCCTATGCCCCCCCCCCCCTCAAAAACGATTGTAGAAAACAGTGGTTGTCCTGGAAAAAATTGCGCTGTAGTAACAAATTTTATCTGTTCAAGATACATTACTTAATGGCTGCACAGAGGCGGTAGCTGGTTATTTTGGCCGCTCTCGTGGGGTGGGGGGGGGGGAGGGGGAGCCGGGCGCTCCGGAAATCAGGGTGGAACAGTTTGTTTTCCAGAACTCAAGGTATGCTCACCCCCTCCCCCGTCCCTGTTGCTCAAATGCGTACAGTTATTTAATCAGCTGCCACTAGAACAAATAATTAATTTTATTTTTACCAAATGTTGACAAAGTCGTAAAGATTCACGTTAAGTTTTGAATCAACCTCTTAAACATGTAGTTGTAAAGTTGAAGTTATTCACCCGTAACATTAGTTTGAATAAATTACCACTATGGTGTGAAAACATCTGTGCTTATGCTCGTATGTACAATTATAGGGGTTGTTTAAAAATATCTTTAAAATGTTTTGGATTTTGTCATGTTTTAGTGAAATTTTCGAAACAAGAAACAATAACATAAAATTGCGTGTTCTAGTGGCAGTTGATTAAATATTTTTTACCTATTTGTAATTATAATAATGTAATCTAGGTATTTATATCAGTTTCAGTGGCGGATCCAGAAAGTCGTGGGGGGGGGGGGGAGGGGGTCCTAATCAAGTTGGCGAGGGGTATGTGGGACGGAACGTCCGACGGAAGCCCAGGAGGCGAAGCTCTTGCATTTTAAGCATTTCCACGGCATAATTTTAAACAATAAACAACTTACTCTAGGATACGTACCGGTTGTTTGGAACTTATTTGTCGCCCCCTTCCCCCTCCAATCCCATAAGTTTTGACTAATTACATTATATAGTTTCTGCTGTGCTCATTTAAACTCATATGGCCCAAATACATGGTGTAAAGACCAAAAATGGGCACATAAACCTTACCAACCATGTAGAGCCAATGGTTGAGTTGTTATAAGCGCTACGTCTCAGATACATACGGCTAACAACAGGGTGTGTGTGTGTTCGAAAGCGGGCTTTAACTATTTTTTTCCTCACTGGAAATTTCATTCTTATAAATATTTGTAATTTTGGTTAGTTTTCATACAGAATTTGTATTTCTTAAAAAAAAACATATATACATTTTCTCCATTATAAATATGCTCCCTACGTTATATTAACTGTATTGCATCTTATGGGGAAAAAATTGTTTTTATGTATCACGGCATATGTTCTAAGGAAAATGGCCTCAGTATTTGTTTTGCATGGCACATTTACATTTGTGAGCGTTCTCTACACACAGCTTCATGAAGATAAAATCAAAGGTAAGGTGATAATTTACAAGTATACTCTTATCTGTAATTTTTTCTTCCAGAAGAGTAGGGTAATATATTTCGATAAAAGAGCGAGCCAATTTTGTACGGAACAACGTTTATTTTGTAACATAATGTGATACACAAGTTTCATGTTGATATCATCTGTAACGTACGTGCAAATGCGTATCTGCATCGCGATTCAAGCAAACTCCTTCACTTGTTTTGGGGAGATCATTTATGAATTTTATGCACAACTCAACCCTTTATTTATACATTTATAAAATACTACTTACATCTGGCATTATAACAAACTCTCTCTCTGCCTGTCTGTCTGTCTGTCTCTCTCTCTCTCTTTCCAAACGACACATCACCCTCTGGCGTGAACTCAAAGTTCTCATCAGCAGTCACACGAATCGTGGCTTGTAATTTAAACTCCCCCCTCTCTCTCTCTACCGAGCACTCAACATTTCTTATATGTAATTACACGAATCGTCGCTTGTAATTTGAAGTCTCTCTTAAATCAACCAAGCCAAACTGCACGATGCCCGATATGGGTGCAGTTTGGTAGTAAAACCATCGTTGGACATTGTTAGGCGCTGCCGATAATACGCCCGTGATACTAGTTAAAAATCAGCTTCGGAAGGAATGAAGCGTTAAACCCTAATGCAGCTTTCTATCACGCTATTAACTAGTCGAACTCTTAGAAGATTTATATAAGTAGAAAACGTGAACTTAATTGATGTAATGGAAAACATAAATCAGTTTATAGCAGACTTTAATTCTTCGAAAAGGTTTGTATTCAACAGTTAATTAAACAAGCATGTTCATTTTGACGTAAATCTGTTTATTTTTGGTAAGATTCTATCCTCTTTGATAAAACAGGAAAGCGCTTTATAAGCATGTCCTACACCTCTCCCCCCCCCACCCCGAGCTTGTAAGATCTTTAAAATTCGAATGTTAACTTTGATAAATTATTACGTTATTAATAATCTGATAAATTAAACCAAAATCCTTTTTATAAGTTTCGCGGCCCATAGAACACTAGAGACTTGTAATTTTCACAATTGTATACTTATCAGAACCAGAATTCAAGATGACCTAGATTCTTTTTCCTTCTCGAAGTATGGACCCAGTACACAATAAAAAAAAAACAAATTGATATTATTATATTCAGTGAAAGATAATCATAGAAAAGTCACGAGAGAAATATGTTGAACACAATTTAATGAACAAAACAAATAATGACTAGCACAACAATACTGTTGCATGGAACCCATACAAATTGACATGTATATTCACGGTGAGCACGTGCAAATTCCCTATACAATTAGTGCACTGGATCTTTCGAAAGTGGTTCTACAAGTTTCTACATGAAGTCAACGGTTCCAATGCCCTGAGCTTATCACACAAGCGTTGCAGTCTGAATTACACAAATATACAGGTTTATTAACCACATGATAGCACATATAATAACTCCTGGAAAGATCTTTCTGCTGCCTAGTTACCGAATGAATATGAATTTAATTGTTCAACCTAATTTGTGTTTGAGTAAGAATCAAGGGAAAAGAATATAGGTTGACCAGCATGGGGTGTTTAAGCCCAGAGAGATCGAGAGAAAAGAAAATATAACTTAGCAACTAGTAGTCGGAGTAAAGGAAAGTACAGGAAACATGGGGTCTTTTGACTCTGATGAACAGAGAGAAATCAATTACATGGGGTCTTTTGACTCTGAAGGATAGAGAGAAAAAAGATATTTCTATAATAACACTTACCCAATCATAATACGCGAGAAGTCATTTCATTACCTTGCAACTACAGCCCTCTATAGCGAGAAAGGATGTTAACAATATCTTTGGGCTTGATTAAGCGCCATAAGTCAGACTAGAGTGGTTCCTCTTGGAAAGAGGTGTTGGCTCCAAATCCCGTCATTCGTCAGTTACTACTTCCAGCTTTGTAGCTGTGGGGAGGGCTTGGGAGGGTGTGCCCGTATTATGATCAGGTAAGTATTATTGAAGTAACATATTTTACTTCAAAAATTTGTTTCTTCTAAATACATACCCGTCCATAATACGTTAGGGGAATAGGTAAGAGGTGGAATGAGTTACATTCCCTTGCCATGGATTCAGCCCTGGTTCTGGTCTCCTAACGTGTAATTTTCTGGTCTTGTCTCGTATGAGATAGGGGCATAGGATAGCACAGACTGATGATGAAAGGCGGTCTTAAAGGTAAATAATTTTAGCTCCCGCAAATCCAACGGAAGTGAGATAACCCACACGTGACGAAGCTGCTGAAGAACCAGGGAAGATAGACTTTTGTGCTGCTGATATAAGTCACAACCAGTTCCAACTGAGCATATTGAGATGACAGGTCTCAAAGAGAAGCTGGAAAATCAGACCTCCATCTCACGGCTTGTATAATGTCGTCAAGAGAGCAGTTTTGCTCAAAGACTAGGCTAGTGTCAACTGCCCTGACCTCATGAAACAATATGCGTAAGAAATTCATATGGTCCTGGGTTAGTTCTTTGTAAGCTGAGAGAATAATCGAAGGAATCCAGGATGAAAGATCCTGAACGGAATCGTTCTTTCCTTCTATGAGCGCCATGAACAAGCGAGATCTCTCTCATTTGATGGGCTCAGTACGCTTCATGCACCACTTGCACACTCAGAAGACGCCCTCGTGATGAAGGACCCATTCAAGACGAGAGTTTCAAAACGAAAGACTTATTTCCCATGAACGTAAATCTGTTCTTGGTAATGCAAGCAGGGGTAGTCACGAGAGAAACCGAACCATGTAGGCGGAACTGCAAAAAGTTCGGGTCGACCGAAAAGGCACGAATTTCACCGCTTCTGTCTGCTAAAGCAAGGGGGACTAGTCAGTAGGTCTTATACGAAAGGTGAGTCAACTAGGCATTCGAAAGTGGTTCAAAGGTTTGAAAACTGGATTATAAAAGGAATCAAACAGATTATAAACAACGCCACTACCTGCAAAGTTTGCGTGACATCTGGGTCAGTCTCGTTTTGAGTTGTCGTTTCAGTAATTTTTGTGTTGAACTTTGGTAAAAAAGAGATGAAAAAGTTAACATTTACAGTGCTAGAAATGCTGGCGTTAGGCTTACAATTTTTTTATTTTCCGTTACTTTTGCGAATTCCATGTAAAATGAAATAAAAACAAGAGCAGACGTTTCTGCCAGATAGTTGAAGATGTCGACTTGTGGTGGCGGTGATGTTTAGAGAGAAGCAAGAGTGTCACATCGGGAGCTATATGCATAATCACAAGACCTCGTTTCGCTAATATGAAACAGGCAAAGCCTAAGAAGAGCGAAGCTGACTGACTTCTGGTAAGGTCACTGACTGACATTGCGCGTAACACTATGGAGATGTGTCGCAAGGCGAAAGGTAAGCGTTCTTAGCCTTAGCAAAGGAAACTATGCTAATCAAAATATATACCGTGCAGCTGATACAAACTACATCACACAGAAGCTTATTAACAAATACAGTGTTAAAGACTTCAATAGTTAGTCTATTACATTTTGAACAAAATTAAGAGCAATGAAACTTGCATAGATGTTGATACAGTAATCATGACATTTTAATTGTTTTCAAACATTTAAAAAAGGTATGACCGCGAGTCACACAAATACTCAATCAACTGTGCATTAAGATGAATAATTTTAAAGCATTCCTCAAACCTTTGATCACAATAGATTACCATAAGATCAACCAAAAGGAGTTGATTTGGGAGGAAGTTGTGCACCATTTGGGGGAAATATAAACCCGTATGCCTTTAACAGTATGCGATATACAGACAAAGAAGACTCAGTTTTCACACACATCGAGTAGTAATTGAAAGTTAGCTAATGAAATAAACGTCGTTGCCCTTCAGGAGAAGCTTTGTGAACATTTGTGAAAAGCTTGGTGGATGAAAGCGGAATACAAAATACCAGAGATGTAAAAATTTGCGTGAAACAAAGGCTGTTAATCTGGTATTAAGGTGGAGGAAATAAACAGAAAAACACACGTGAGTGTGGAAAAACAGTATATAGATGATTCATGTACTCGCAGTCAATAAGTATCTTTTATACAGAAATAACAATACATTTGATCGTAAAAAATGGACTTAAGGCTTTTAAAAATAACCAGTAAAGTACATTATCCTTATCCAGCAATCCAGTTTAATACATTCAATTGGTCAACTCACCCTGAACTAGTTAACATAGCAAATTAATTTAACGAGATAAGGAGTTACAACACTGAAATTCAATTTTTCACATACAAGCCATTTAACATTGTTAACAACTACACTCTATAACTTGACAGTGATGGGTCAATAAAAGATACAGACACAGTATCACATAAAATGTCAAAATCAATTAAACTGGGCTGTGTGGGTGTCTACATCTGATGTAGGATTGCATACTAGCATTTGATTGAAAAAATATATCAGGAACTATATCAGGCAATATAACACGATTGGTCACATCAGTATACAAATTTCATGTTTACTGTCAGATGCGAAAACTGCTGTCTGAATGCAAAATGCGATTACCTGATGACTATGCTTTTAAATCAAATAGCAACGACGCAGATTTTTTAAATTTTTTTTATTTAATCTGCAACAATTTTGAAATTCCACCACTTCATGACTGGAGATATACTGGGGCAAAACAAGCTTGTGATTTGTAATGTATAGCCAAAACCAGCATGGAAACAATTATCTGATTGTAGCGAAGAGGAACTTCACTATATGCTGGAAAAAGATTTAATCATCCTAATGTTGAATACAAAGTTACACATAGTTTAGAAAGAAATGAATCGAATACATACGTAGATGCTAGTGAATCTACTGGTTGGCCATACTTAGTTCTGCAGGACAGTAATGACCTGACAGATGAGGGAATATATAGACTGAATCAAAGTATCAGATCATATCTACTCTGCATCTTGGGGGCACTGGTTCAAAACAGAACATATTTTATGCGACGGTATCTGACACTGTTTAAAAGTTTATAGGGCTACTAATACTCGGTGAACAAGGTTAGGACATAGATAAAACATCATGGTACAATCCCAGCTGTACATTACAGATTAAAAAGTGAAATTGGATTATGCTGTTGGAGGCGACGGTATCTTGTTGTTACCAAGTGACATGGCCGTGAAAATGGGTAGTATCATTGGATAAATCAACAATTTACAAGAATCAGGTGACTCATTTAACCTTGGGTTAAACCTACTATCAATACTGATGTAACAAAGAGACTGACTCCAAAAGCTGATAAACAACCCGTAACACTAAGTGAAGAAACTGTACATGACAAACATGAAGATAAAATGAGAAAGAATTATACAGACACAAAGGATTATGATGATGTTTGTCCTGAACACCTCACCTCCGGCATAGATAATGTCCCTACTGTCAGTTCTATTGGGCCTCAAGCACGAGTTGTCTCTGACACAGTGACACCTGGTGATCACGAAGTGTTGACAATGTCCAATTTCAAAACTCCAGGAAACAACATTAACCACGAAATACGTAACAACTATTTACTTTGTTACTGGTGATGCGGGAGCTGATATGGTTTATCTTTTGAAATAGGTTATGGACCTTTAACTCTTTTACTTGATTTGTTATCACCTTTGGTCAAAAATGCGAGTAACAAACTCACAAATGCTAAGACAAATAACATAACGTGTTCAGCAAATAATGAAACAATTTGCCAAGCACTCTTGAAAAACCAGCCTAAGACACTACTAATAATTTCAGGTTATGCTGATCCTACTGCTTTTTTGCCAACTGGAACAAATAATTTGCTAAATTGTTCAAGGCTTTTTTGATGATGTAAAGAAATGATTCAACTGGAGTAAGCGGAGTAGGTGGGGTGGAGTTGCTGGAGGAGTTGAAGGAGTATGTGCAGAAAAAAGCACCATTTACTAGATTTGTTAGGGATAGTGCAATTGTTGATATTGTTATTACAACAGCTGTAGCTGTGGCAGCTATTGTTACACCATATTCTTTAAACGGCAGTTTTAGCCTTTGACCTAATGGGCCTAAAGTTTTTATGCAATTCTTAATATTACAGTTTCAGCACAATTACTATTATACCTGGAATCATGAAACTTTGCGAAGGGATGTATCGCGATGAGTACTACATCCTGATTACAAAATTAGGTCACACAAATTTCTTGTTTTGACTGACTTAAGTAAAACATTGTCTTAAGCTAACTCCTCAAGCTCTGTTTATAATAGAATCATTAAACTAGCATTTCTTTTAGTAACACACCTTTACCACAAAAGATTGTTACTGTGACCCAGATTTCACATTTTCCTGACTAAGGTTACATTTTTGGTTTGTTTTATAACCAAATAGGTTTTTAGCACCCTGTATGCATGCTGGTATATCAAGATTCATAAAATTTAGCGAGGAGATGTATCTTAATGAGTACTACACCCTTGTCACAAAAGAAGGTCACTGTGACCCATATTTCACGCGTCAATGATTTGGGTTCAATTTCAAGTGTTGTTCATGCCAGAATAGTCAAACTAGGTGATTGTATAATCTCTATTAGGACCTCACTCTTACAACAAAAGAAGGTAATTGTGACATACATTTCACATTTTACCGGCTTATATTAAGTTTTTGCATTTAGCTCATGACTACATTTTTTTTGTTTTTATCTACTAATACTGTTATACCTGG
This sequence comes from Margaritifera margaritifera, assembly GCA_029931535.1. NCBI lineage: Eukaryota > Metazoa > Mollusca > Bivalvia > Unionida > Margaritiferidae > Margaritifera > Margaritifera margaritifera. The sequence continues at coordinate 3,075,211 of JAQPZY010001481.1, forward strand.
AATCGTGAACCTTGGCGAGTGTATGCATTTGATGAGAACTACACCCTTATCCTAAAAGTAGGTCACTGTGATCCCATATTTCACTTTTCACTGACTTTGTGTCAATTTTAAGTTTTTAGTGTTCATGCTTTAATCATTAAACTAAATGATTGTATAAATCTCTCTTAGTACTCCACCCGTACCATAAAAGGCCACTGTGCCTTATATTTTACATTTTACTGGCTTAGGTTAAGTGTTTGCACTTAGATCATAACTTCATAGATATTTGGCATACTATGTGCATACTATCCTACATAAAATCATAAAACTTTGTGATGCATTTTGATGAGTACTACTCCTCATTTCATATGTGGGACATTATGGACAATAGTTAACTCTTCGCTGACTTCGGTTAAATTTTGTGTTTGATGTTCAATTTTCAGGCATTTTTTATGAAAATGATGATGATATGCATCTCTGTTAATACCAAATCCATCAAAGAAAAGAGGCTTATCGTGACCTAGATTTCCGTTTTACTGGCGTTGGTTAAATTGTTGCATTTATCTCATGACCACATGCGTTTGTTTCGCATTATGTGCATACTATCTTACTTAGAATAGTGAAAACTTTGTGAGTGGGTACATCTTGATAAGTTCTACATCCTTTTTGCCGAAAAAGGTCTCTGTGACCTATATATGGTGCTTCAGTGACTTGTTTAAATTTTGTGTTAGAAGTTCATTTATTTGGAGCTGTTTATGTTCCAATCACAAACTTGATAATTGGGTTAGTCTCAGTTAGATCACTGTGACCTACATTGTATGCTTTACTAATGTGGATTAAGTATTTGTTTTTATGATCACATTGATTCATTCATGCTAGACCTATATACATCCTAGTATACTCAGAAGGCCCTATATGACCAGTGCAGTTGGATATAAGAATAAATATGTTTATTCAATGGTAAACCTTCCATATTAATGACTATACATTTTATATTGTGATATGTTACCTGCGTATGGTATATGTGAATGAATATAGAAATAAGATGAGTGGTTTGCTTGCTGCATCTTTTTCACATGATGTATAACCTGTAATGGTTAATCAAAGTGATTATTGATGCATAACCTGTATACTGCTTGCTGTCACTCCAAGGTTACTCAAAGCCCGTAGGGGTGGACAATAATAATAAACAGCTTTTCAACCAGATTTTATAGGAATTTATATTTGTGTTCATTTCAAATGAAATTTATAAAACTTGTCGAATGATGTAAATCTTTGCTCGACCAAATTATTTTACTCGTTTCATAAACTTCTTTCAAGGCTCAAAAAAGAAAGAAATTATTCGTCTCGTTTCATAAATTTCATTTGAGTGAGCTCTCACGTAAGATCCTCTATGACTGAAAAGAATTGGAAACATGGATGATAAGCGCGTCACAAAGACATATGACATATTTATCAGTGCGATTTCTACTAAGATATCAAAGTCATTGTCAGACGTTGTAATTTACTATGTGACATCATTGCTAAGCATAATTCTTCCCATTGACACTCGAAGTAACTTGTAAAACAAGCTTTAAAAATGATTACATGACATCCTGTACAATTAAATATTTTCCCGGATGTTTGTCATTCAAGCTAGGCTTGCCTTTATCTGCCCGGAGTGCTAGCTTGAAGATTTAAACGTATAGACTTGAACAAGGAAAAAGATAGCGATGGGAAAAAAGATGTTGTAAAAATGATTGACATATAAAATGAGTACTGGTTGCTTTGTTGTTGATTATTTGTACATTTAGCCACATTCTTTTGAATAGTTGCCATTACAGGAGTAGCTGCTTACTATTCAATGAATCTGTACAGGAAAAATAGATTTTAAAATACTGCTCAAAATCTCATAAGTGATTGATGAAGGTTGCCATCTTGAATGACTATACTTTTTATTGTACTCTTCAATCTCTTCACTATACGGTATTTTATTATGTTTTGGTATGTTTTAACTGGTCCTCATCAAACAAGTGTTGAACAGTGAAAGTAATTCCTTTGTTGATCAAGATCAATTAGGTCAAACGAGGTACATGGAATGAAGTGATCAATGTGAAGGTCGTCAACACTTGCACCTTCAGATTTTTTTGAAGGTTAACCGTATTTTGTACAAGTCAAATGTCGCTATACCTAGTATCTTCAATGTCGAATCTGCCTTGATGTTATCTCTTTATTCTTTTAATACCCTACTTATTGTCATGATAATTAATCTGATGTTTTCATCATGGTGGTGCCTTTGTTACATGTATTTTGTAATGTTCGCTCTCCCGTGCTTCTTGTTGTCATCTCATTTTTTCCTCTCGGTTTTTTTTTTCATACCACTTTTCACTCGACTCACTTTGATGCTCTTTGTTTTTTTTAATACAACTATTTTGTGTACTCCTTCTTACAATTTGTACAGTTACTTTGTTTTCGCCCAAACTCCATCACCTCATTTACTTCACCACATACTGAACATGTCTTAAACTCCATCTTTTTATTAACCCAATTATATTTCAATTTATTTTTCACTACGTATTGTAACACTGTATGTCATTTTGCATTACCCTTGTTTTTATCTTCAACTAGTGTTCAGTTACCTTACAAAATTCCTTTCAATTGAATGGAAGATAGCGAAGACACCCCTCCCCAAAAAAAAAAAAAAAAAAAAAAAAAACAAGAAAAAAACATGAAAACAAGGCTGAAACAGTACCTGACAAGATTGCTTCACAAAAACAAAAGATCCACGTAAAGTTGAACTTATAGGCAACTTTGAAAACGTTCTTGGGCACTACAAAAAGCCAACGTTGAATGTTTGAAGAAGGAACAAGATGATGGAGCACTAGATCAAATCACACTACATGACAAAATAAAACGAGTTCAAACAACACGATCTACTTAATAGGTGGTAGAGCTGCTGTTTTGGAAATCTTGTTTACCTTGGTGGAAACGAAAAGTTGCTTCTCAACACACAGTGGTAAATGATATTCGATTTAGCAATGAACAATCAAACAAAGCACAACAGCGAAGCCTGTGCTAAGTGCAACAATAAGATAAAACATGTACTTTGTACAACGGCGAGGTCTGGACTTCGTCCAACAAGATACCAGGCACACGTTTAAGTCTGCTAACTTTTACAGGTAATAAATAATAACATGTCAACTGAAACAAAAACATTGTCAAAACAATTTTGATGCGGCATTTATATCTGTTCTCACAGTTACATACAGCATGCTTTTGAACAAGCTAATGAAATTTACAATTCGTCCACCATGAACAATGGACATTGAATAGATTGAAAAGCTAATTATCCCATTTTCTCTAAGCCACTTCACAACTGACTACCTAATATCAAGTTTACTTTTACTTGACAAAATTGTTAACACCGTACAACTGAGTGCAAGATCATGCTAGATAAATACCGATATGTCTAGCGAAACCAAAAAAAATATCAAAAAAAAATAAAAATAAAAAATAAAAGAAAAGAAAGAAAGAAACAAACAAAACAAATTGCAGCACAATATACCACGCGACATTAAACTCTGTCCTCGCTGTTGCCAACATGATGCTTTTAAAGACACTAGTGGAGTTTACTATTGACGCACAATTAACAATGGACATTGAAGAAGTTTTATAGCTGATCATTCAAGCTTCACTAAGTCAGTTCATAATAGATTACCTGATAACTAATGAACCTTTACCTGAATAAATTCTTCCACAATAGATAGAGTAACTTTTGTTGTTAGGTAAATAGGTTATGAGATGCGTAAAAAGACAACACAACGTATTCAAGGGGTTACAGGGATAAAATATGATTTGGTCAAGGACACGAGAAAGTCGTGAGAAGAAATGCTAAACGGCATACAAAGCCTTGAACTAGTTAAAGGAAAGTATGGAAACAGTTTCAGCTGGTGTAGGTATTTCAACATCTGGACTGTGTTTAGGTGGAATAAGTACTGGTATAGTTGTTCCACTGACCTGCACAGGATTTAGTACAGCTGTCTGTGAATGTTTAAAATATTTTAAATGAAACAATGATGAGCAAAAAGGTTTTGAAACGTGATGAAATAGTGACACCAGTCATCTCTAAGTTAACAGTATAGATGAAATGATACGTAAAGCGATCACCGATAACAAGATTAGCAACGAGGAGTTCATTTCTACTGTCAACTAGTACAACGAGTACAAAGATAGAAAAAAGGAAATTGGAAAAATAACGGACGGAATGATCTGAAATGAATCCTATTAAAAAAAAAACAGCTCAAAGCAAGAGAAGTACAATACAACTAAATCACTTCCTGAAAACGAAATATATTTTACCAATCCAATTGAAAACAGAATTGACAGACAATCCATTTCATTACAGACAGTTTATTTTATTGTTGGGAATTACAATATTTCGGATAAGTAAAAAAATATATATTTTACTACATCAACGACAAGAATAAAAATATTAGGACTATCTTAATTCGCATTTTTATTACAATCTTGAAATTTACATGAAAAAGTCACAGAGGGAATGACTGCAAATGCTGGGAAAGAAAAAACCCCCATTGATATTAAAATGTTTGAAACACAACTCAGAAGTCAGAATCACTCTGGGTAACAATTACGCGGTATACATGGCCAACTACAATACTAAATTGCTTGGATTCAGTAGCCTGAGAACTATAGTTGCATGGACGGAATCAGATACAGTTTGCAGGAAACGCAGATATTTATACATTCTCCTTGACCAAATCAATAAAACCAAAAATTACATTAATGACTATTATTCGTGTTTGCTTGAGTCTTTGCCATTGAACAATGTGTTTCACGGAGACTTTGTTTCGTACAAAATGTATGGCAATTGCAAACAATTACAGTGGGGTACAATCAACAGATTTAGCATCAGCATAAGAGATAAAGATTCAAGGGTAAACAATTTTCACGCTATGCCTGTAACGCGCGTACTCCATATAAAGTATATACAATGTTTGAAAAAATATCACTTCGAGGTTCTAGTAAACCTTGAACTATTGAGACAAATGAAAAGATATACCAGTAGATCTAATGATTAACAGTGACTTGGACCTCAACAATACTCGTATAGTCAATTTATTTGAACCTGACAAATACACAGATGCAGTAAATGAAAGATTTATAATGAGTATAGTTGATAACTAGATACTAAACGCATTCAGTGAGAACACTTTAAAAGACATCAAGACGTGGAGGGAACAAGCTGACACTAAGTTGACTGTTATTGAATAGAATAGCAGTGAAAGAGCTGGCAAAATCTCAGATACAAAAATTGATTGATGAGAACAGGAAAAAGATTTGGGAAGATCAAGACTTGTTCAAACATAGATGTAATACGTTATTCTCTGCCGTACAAGCCCTGCAATCAGTAAGGGAATCAGCTGATGATTTATCTAGCGTTGGGCAATATTTGCAGCCAATTGAGCAGGGAATAAGCAGTGAAATATATGCCTTAGAAAATGACATGGAGAAAATTACAACATCTCTGGAGAACTATGGCATTTTACAGTCTCAACTTCAACAGTTACAGGGAGACTTGAATAATGAAATCCAACAAAATGAAGGAGAGATTAAAAAGCTCATGAATGATTTTGGCACACAAATTACTGCTCTTAACAGCAAGATAACAGACAACATCTAATACGTTGTCCGCATTGCAGAACAACATTATTTGCAAGAGTTATCAAAAACGTTAGATGACGTTAATAAGAAAATGATTGTTATTAAAAGTACGATTAGGTCATAGAAAACAACATGCGACCGTGACATTTTAGATTTGAATGATAGAATCGTATTGGTTAATACTTTCGGATTAAGTAATTTCTTTACAACAAAATGGAGGCTGAGGTCGAATAAGCCAAAACGGATAAAAAAGATCGTGAAGTGGCCAATAATATCAGTGTGGTGCAGTTAGTATTGTTGATACAGACAGACGGATGAAACGGATGAGGCAAAATCTATTGATTTAAAACAAAGTTTCACCACCTATATTGAAAGCTGTTAAACTGAAATTAACAAAACTGCTCTCGTATTGAGCTGTTGCACTGACAGAGTTACCACTTAAATAAATGCATAGACAGAGGCAATCAAAGCTGAACTGAACATTGAAATTATTAAAAAGACTCGCATTAAGTGGCAGCATTGACAGACTTACCAAAGTCTCAGAGGCTGTTAAGATTAAAATCAACAAAAAACGTTAGCATTAAGTGATACCATTGATAGAGTCAACACTGAAATAAACGCAGGCATAGAGGCAATCAAAACTGTTTTGAACACTGAAATGGATAAATAAAATGACTTTCGTATTGAAAATTGATAGAGTTATCACGGACATAGAGGCTGTTAAAGCTGAAATGAACAAAAGTCACTCCAATTAAGTTGTACCATTGATGGAGTTAACACTGAAATAAACCCAAACATAGATATATTCAAAACTGAATCGAACACTGAACTGAAGAAAAAGATACTTGCATCAAGTGGTATCATTGATAGAGTTAACACTGAAATAAATGCAAACAACGAAACATTCAAAACTGCATCAATAAAAAGACTTTCGCATTATGTAATACCATAATTAACACTAAAATAAACTAAAACTTATGGACATTAAAAACTGAATTGAATACGGTATGGACATAAAGTTTTAAACTAATGCCATTATTGCTGTACGATTTTCGCATTGTACTGAGTGATGATTATTCTGATGGCATCTCCATTATTGCTCAGATGATAGATGTAGTTTTAACTGTTAAGGAGTTAGTTAAGAAGTAGTTTCACATAATCACCATGTTGTAATAATTGCATTCAAGTGAGAGGGTTGTTGGATATCTTTCCAGCAAAAACTACATATCAAACTTAGCTGATACGTTTGGATTTAATTATGTTCCGTAACATTTGGCTGATTTAGATCCACACGATAGATACAAAACAGCTTTATATGATGAAAATAAAAAAATATAAATCAGGTTTTTTACATTTTATTAACAAGTTGTTTAAATCTTTGCGTCATAGGTCTAGTGCCTTTGAACTTTATTTTAATTTTTTCATTGCATTTCATGTTGGCGACTAAGTTGTTGCTTACTCAACGGAGATGAAAAGAGAATTTCATGTAACCTATGATGAAAAAAAACTGGTGTCATAACACCTGAATTTTAGATCATCAAAGAAATATGTACATCCTACTTGGAGGAGAACAATGTTTTAATCACTGAATTGCAAAACAAATAAAGACCTCGAGTTTTTCCGTCAGCAGTATTACAATTTGGTAGTCATACATAGAATGGCTAAACAAATCAATTATAATTGGAGCAGCAAGAGCTAACGGTTTGTCATTTACAGGGTACATCTATCTGTTGAAGTTATTGAAACCAAACTGGGGGGGGGGTGGTCTGATAAAAAAAAGATTCAATATGAAAAATGGCAAAAAAAGAGTATCAGAAATTAAATTGTATAGTTAAATGAAAACAGGGTCAATACTCTTGACTACTTGAATACAGATTGAGAGTGAGCAAGGCTTGGCCACTCAGTATTTAAACAACCTGGATTATACTTTCAGCCTACACGTTTCTACCCATGATGATGATCGTATACATGACTTAAACGATAGGACAAAATCTGAACAAGAAAGGCAACCTAAAATAAATGATTTGGTTTCAAAACCAACCTTTAGATGAATAAGTCAAATGTTAATACATTTTCATTGCAATTGTGATGGGTGTTAGGTGTATCTTGCTTACAGACTTTCGTAGGATTTTCACAGAAATGATGTCGATGAACGGTAAATACATAACTCCCAAATATCGTGATAGTGCCTGGTACTTTTTTCGTGTTGCTGACATGAAGGTGCAGGAGATGTAAACTATTTGCTAATAATGCTTATGAAGGGCATAACGATATAATATGGAAGCAATGATCTATTCAAGTTAAATGGCTACAACATTTTCACGATATAGAAAGATTTGTGGTTACCTGGGGGGAGAGAGAGAGAGAGAGAGAGAGAGAGAGAGAGAGAGAGAGAGAGAGAGAGAGAGAGAGAGAGAGAAAGAGAGAGAGAATCATATACATAGCAACCACTACATATTCAAATAACATCACTTTTGATTCTCTCACAACGAGCTTAAAGTATGTTTTGATATTGTGCAAAAATACTGGAAAAAGTGATTTTGAAAAGTTTTACTTGTCAATAGAAAAAATCTCGGTAACCATAGAAAATCTGTTAAACTTTTTTTTTCTCCCAGAGTTTTCAATTGAGGCAACAATTTACAGAAGCCACTAAGTATTTCTTCAATGAGCACCAAGAACGCACATAAATTAGCAAAGCAAGTCTCAGCAATTACTACACTGACATTCATTGCATCTGGATTGATTGGAGAAGTATTCACGATAACAGACTACATGGCAGCAGTCTTTAATTAGCCAATGTGCAACAGGGTATTCATTTTCAAATTAGCAGAAACGCAGGTGCAGAGGTCTACATAATGCATATTTATTTCATTGGTGATGGACAATTAAACATTCAGCACAATTCCAGTCAAATAAATCCTTTTTTAGGCATCAATAAATGTATTTGATACATGTATTTGAATGAAGACCATAACACGGTCATAATGTGGATAACTAATTGTGATAAAACATTTTTGCACTCAAATTGTTACAGTCTGAATACAAAGTGTTTTACGATCGTATCGTTATCATCTGACCAACGTTTTGTGGAACAAGATCTTCAATAAAAAGTAGATATTCAAAGATCAAAGGGTGATCGTTATTGATCCAGAAGGTAAACTGGATAAGTATCTAGAGTAACTACTTGATATGTACCAAAGAACCAATACTTTGTTTCTAATTGAAGAATGGGAATCGAGGTGATATAAAAAGAGAGTAAACCATTTAAACAAGCTAGCTTTCAGTCGTAGACATTTTGAAATATCCGTGTGAGTGATCCTCTGGCAGTAAAACCCTGATAAAAGACTTCATGGAGAATATACCCGTTTTGGTCGTCTTTGGCAGTACAACCCTGATAAAAGACTTCATGGAGAATATACCCGTTTTGGTCGTCTTTGGCAGTACAACCCTGATAAAAGACTTCATGGAGAATATACCCGTTTTGATCGTCTTTGGCAGTACAACCCTGATAAAAAACTTCATGGAGAATATACCCATTTTGGTCGTCTTTGGCAGTACAACCCTGATAAAAGATTTCATGGAGAATATACCCGTTTTGGTCGTCTTTGGTAGTACAACCATGATAAAAAAAAGACTTAAAGGAGAATATACCTGTTTTGATCGTCTTTGGCAGTACAACCCTGATAAAAGACTTCATGGAGAATATACCCGTTTTGGTCGTCTTTGGCAGTACAACCCTGATAAAAAAAACGTCATGGAGAATATACCCGTTTTGGTCGTCTTTGGCAGTACAACCCTGATAAAAGACTTCATGGAGAATATACCCGTTTTGGTCGTCTTTGGCAGTACAACCCTGATAAAAGACTTCATGGAGAATACACCCGTTTTGGTCTTCTTTACACCAAGGACAATAAGGCAATGGAAACAGCATTTGAATAGAATCACATGATTCCAGATGAAAGGAAATCAGAGATTGCAGATATTTGGAAATAAACCAAATAAACACTTGCAATGAAACTCCAGTTTCCCTTTTAATTCAAGGTATTGATATGACCATAAGGTATTGTGTTTACGTTGTCAACCAACACCCTCTTGTCATTATACATTTACAACGCTACGCTATTCATTTTGATCATGTACATATGGTAATTGTATGACCCCAATCAAGTCATTACTTCGTAATTTTTATTGTGATTGAATAAGCAACCATTGTACATCGCAGATTGTAAATTCTTTTTAAATACACACTTTGTGATTCCTTTGCATACTTTCTTGTCATTGTTATCAGTCCTGTATAAATATAGTTTTGACATTAACTCACAGAACTTTATAATTGGTGCAGAGATGATCTCATCCTTGAAAGATCCCGGAACTTGTGGCATGTTAAACGAATTGTCATTGTGATAGTCACTATTGTCGTAGAACAAAATGTCATCCTTAATGTCGTTGTAAAAGTTGTCTGACTCAACATGAAAGCAGAATGTCAGTCATGGATAGTCTCATTCTATCCCCGTATTCTCTTTTCAGCTAGGTGTTGTATAATTCATGCATCAAATGTTTGAATAGCTATAGCACAGTAAACCCACCATATATTGGTTTGGTTAGTTTGATATTTTTGTTTTTGAGACTGAGTGGTTCAGCTATGAGTAGATAACTAATAAGAGATCTGGAATTTGAATTAATAAGTAAATCAGTTTTGTTTTATTTGTTGTGCGTCGCACAGCCCATGCTAAAAATCTTTACTGTTTCAAACTTCCCTGGTGGTCCAGAATTGTCATTAACCATCTACTAGTCTTTGTACCCTTCGGGTTAGAAACGGGAACACTAATCTGTTGATGGGAAAGACAACAGAGCTAAGTGATGCTAATGGAGTGTTGGAATATATAGTATCAACCTTTTCCATCCAGAAGCAAACTACTCATCCTAAAAGGGCTATTGATATACCAGGGGTAGCTTGCAAAGAGAGTTGAAATACCATGGACAAATAGCCAATCGCTGCCAAAGAAACAACAATTGTTAAATAAATAGGATTGCTCCTTACTTAACAGACCTTTTATAAACTGATAGAAGAGGTAATTTCATAAAATGTGACAGGGAATAAAGGTAATAAAACAATAATACAGCGCACTATTTACTGAAGGTTAGAGGTATATATGCTATAATAAGCTGATACGAACTCGATGGTATTTTAAAAAAATTAAAAGCATTTATTTTAACATCAGCTTCTGCAGCTGTCATGAAGAAATCAGATTTACCAGCTTGGACTCAACTCCTTTTGTAACGCTAGATTTATTATTGAAAGGTGGCGTCGAACTAAGTAAAAAACATTCTGTAATGTGCATAAATGTTCAGAAATATATCCACGACGCTAGACGTTTTTAGTACTTACAATTATATTCGAAGTACTACATTTATAAAATAAACCAAATGGAATACAGTGGCTGTAACCAGTGAAATATCCTCTCTCTCTCTCTCTCTCTCTCTCTCTCTCTCTCTCTCTCTCTCTCTCTCTCTCTCTCTCTCTCCGATTAATTGTTGATTAACTTAATAATAGACGTATATGTTTCTTTGTTTTGCTTTATAATGCTATATGTCTTTAATATATGTAATGAGGGAGTAAAATGAATGCTATCTTTGAGCAATTTCGTATATTCTTGGAAACGACCCGGATGAGCTGATTCATTCGTATCCAATCCCATACTGTTGGAAAGGACTCAGATGAGCTGATTAATTCGTATCCAATTCCATACTGTTGGAAAGGACCCAGATGAGCTGATTAATTCGTATCCAATTCCATACTGTTTAATAAAATTCCTATCGAATTCCATACTGTTTAATAACACGACAATAGAAAATGTTTCAAACAAAAACAAAAGACAAGTCCCAGGTTTTGAACCTGTGAGAAACAGCCACTATAACTACTGTTTCAAATATATTTTATTCATGAGTAATCAGTCTATACAGCCTCTACACTTGTAGCCTGACACGAAAAGTATGCACCACTCTATCATTGTGATGTTCAAACCATTCACATGTACAAGAAACAGTAAACCAGTAAAAGGTGATCTACCTCAACACAGAGTGTATCTGCTCATTAACATGAATGGTGTATCATAGTAGATAGCTATACTTCTATTTCATTATTCTGGCAGCATCCCAAACTTTTCAGATACAAAATTGTTTTAAACAAGATTACTGAGGCCAACGTTTGTTGACAAAACATCCAGTTGTGTGCTTGTGCCCCGTTTGAGACCATGTCACTCCTAGTAAAAATTCAGACATTCTCAGCAAGAGTTTGTATGAGCCTGAAAGGAAAATTCCTAGTGAAAATTCAGACATTCTCAGCAAGAGTTCGTATAAGCCTGAAAGATAAACTCCTAGTAAACATTCAGACATTCTCAGCATGAGTTTCGTATAAGCCTGAAAGGAAAACTCCTAGTAAAATTTCAGACATTCTCAGCAAGAGTTTCGTATAAGCCTGAAAGGAAAACTCCTAGTGAAAATTCAGACATTCTCAGCAAGAGTTTCGTATAAGCCTGAAAGGAAAACTCCTAGTGAAAATTCAGACATTCTCAGCATGAGTTCGTATAAGCCTGAAAGGAAAACTCCTAGTGAAAATTCAGACATTCTCAGCAAGAGTTTCGTATAAGACTGAAAGGAAAACTCCTAGTGAAAATTCAGACATTCTCAGCAAGAGTTTCGTATAAGCCTGAAAGGAAAACTCCTAGTGAAAATTCAGACATTCTCAGCAAGAGTTTCGTATAAGCCTGAAAGGAAAACTAATAGTGAAAATTAAGACATTCTCAGCAAGAGTTCGTATAAGCCTGAAAGGAAAACTCCTAGTGAAAATTCAGACATTCTCAGCAAGAGTTTCGTATAAGCCTGAAAGGAAACTCCTAGTGAAAATTCAGACATTCTCAGCATGAGTTCGTATAAGCCTGAAAAGAAAACTCCTAGTGAAAATTCAGACATTCTCAGCAAGAGTTTCGTATAAGCCTGAAAGGAAAACTAATAGTGAAAATTCAGACATTCTCAGCATGAGTTCGTATAAGCCTGAAAGGAAAACTCCTAGTGAAAATTCAGACATTCTCAGCAAGAGTTTCGTATAAGCCTGAAAGGAAAACTCCTAGTGAAAATTCAGACATTCTCAGCAAGAGTTTCGTATAAGCCTGAAAGGAAAAACGTCTGAGTATCAGATATTTAGATTCAATAGTAATTTAATAAGATCAAATCTTTGCCCGGTCACATTGATTTCATTTCAAACAAAAAATACTGAATAAGTATTTAATAGTTCAGCGTCTCTGTTATGAAAATAATAGTGTAAACGATCGTCATCAGTCACATTTATTTGTATGATATGCTTGTGGTTATTCATTCAAATATTCGTGGTCTGATTTATAGGACAATGTTTTTTTCATGGGGTTTTTATATAAATGCTAGCTGGGCAAGAGTTTTGGTAAGTAATACAAAATGTTAGAAAGTATAGAAAAACAAATAAAAGCATAACTTGAATATTAAACAACTTTACAAATGCAAATTTGTTCCGACGTAGCAGATTGGATCCTTCTAAAAAAATGATTGAAATATAAATATGATATATAATACTATAAATAATGTTTTAATAGAAAATCTTCACACTTACGAAACACGCACTTCACTCCAATTGCCTTGGCACTAAATAACCTTCTTGTGTTGCTGTGCCGTAAAATACCAAAGCAAACCTATTAGCATAAAAAAAAAAATCCTACAAGTCACCATTTCCATGGGGAACTTCCCTTTTGTGGCAAACGAAAGACTTGATGGTTATAATGATCATCTGTCCGTCCGGCGCTAACTGTTTTAAAAAAAGTTTATTTAAGAGGAGAACTCTCCTGCTTTTGCTAGCAGGTTATCGTCAGCCTTTGCCAACAATTGCACCAAGCGGGAAAACATTCTAAGAGATTAAAGGCCAGAGAGTTCAAATTTTAGCTGTGATGGTCAATTTTTAATTTTGGGGGAATCTGGCAGTATCTACTGTTGCAATGGATAATTGTCATCAGACATTACGAGGCAGTTTACCGTAGGGTATTCAATAGCTATAGCGATTTGGAGATCATAAGGTCAAGGGACAAATGCACAGTAGTCAGCTGGTGAAGGTTTATTACGAAAAACGGCATCATTTGTCCGTAGATAGGCATCGCATCAGACTTAGAAACAAAATATACAAGTGTACGTGGGATTTCTTTGGGTATTGCATATCAAAGGGCCAAAGGACGAAGGTCACAGGGTGAATGACGTTTATATTTTGGGTAAATTATTTAAAGTTTTATGAAGTGACTATGTTTTCTGGTACCGTACATGACTGTTGTCCGACGTGGCAGATAAGCTTAACAGTAGAGGTTCATCAACCCAGTGACGGTCAATATGTCAAAGGTCAAGGTTGTAGGGTTCGTTAGCTCTTTGTTTTAATAAGGACTCTGCGACATCGTCTCAAGATTGAAAATAAATTTACGGATATAAATGCGAGTACTGCTCCTGTGCTATGAAAAAAAATAGTGAAAAATAGCTTTTTTGTTTTTTCATATCTGTCAGTAAATCAAACTGCTGCTTTATAACGACAGTTGAAATTTTCGACTTAGTTAAAATAAATGGCACGAATCACTACATTTGTAGTCCTTGATCTATGTTACCTTTCTGTAGAGTTTAGGTAAGCAAGTTATATACTGCAACCTACAACAGGGAAACCATTCTAAATAGGACACTTGAGGAACCATACATTTGTCTTTATGAACAGGTGACATTATATATTGAAGAATATTTGTTAAATTAAAGAAAAAAGGTTATAAATGTTGTCCTTTAAAAATAGGTGTCCTGTACATAGAGGTGCCTATAAGGCAGGTTTCACTCTACATGTATACACGTTTTACGCTGCAGCTTAACTGTGCGTGCAGCTATTATGTCACGTTTCTAATTGTTTTCTTTCTTTTCACAGCGTACTGAATGCTTAATTAATGTTGTGGGTTTCAGAATGCTTCATCAATCAGTTTACGTACCAAGGCACGAAATTCACGACAGAGGGGGGTATCGAGTGTCAGCGTTGGGACAGTCAGTCACCACACAAGCACGAGCATACAAAGCCAGAGGTCTATCCAGAAAAATCGATTACTGCGGCTGAAAATTATTGCCGTGCCTTCGAAAAAAGTGACCAAGAACCTTGGTGCTACACCACCGACCCTGTTTTGAGATGGGACTACTGTGGAATTCCAAAATGTAACAGATCATGTAAGAAAAATATGTGTAGTAGTTTGTTTGTTTTTAATACAACTGTTGTATTTTAATGTATTTGGCTTCTTCTTCTTCACGGTAGGATATCCTTTCCAAGCGCTGAATTCATGGATTTCAATGAATTTAATGCACATTCAAACAGTTTATTTGCATAGCAGTTGATGAACAAATTGATTTTCGTACAAACTTTTAAAAGTTGTATTATATTATTATAAACTCGGCACAAATGTCTGGCAGCTTGGCACATTGACTAGGGGAATTAATCAACGGGTCAAAGGTTGGCTCGGATCAAAGTATTGAAAAATACGGGCAATAGAACTTTGTAATAGTTATTGGCAATATTTAACGCACCAGGCAGAGTCCTGCGTATGATAAGTGAATACATTTGTTTACTCGATTCTCAGTCTAGTCCCGTCTTAGATTTTCAACTTGAATAACTACAAAATATTTAAAAATAAAACTTTTAAAAAAATTAGGAGGAATTCAAGGAAGGAACTATTTTCATGGTTTAAATAGCACATGTTTCTCATGTGACCAAAAATAACATCGACTGTGTTCCGAATTTAAGTTGAACCAATTACCAAGATAAAACTCTTCAAATTAAAATAAATAAATCCATAATTAAAAAGAAAATAAATAAAGACCTGTGATCGGTGAACAGATGGGATGGCTTGGTTGATAAAAATCAAGAATGTATTAGAGAAGCTGGGCGGTCAATAACAATAATACTGCTTTGAATAATCGATGTGAATGAAATGACTGATTCATATTTTTATTTTTTTATATTTTATTATTTTGTTTGATTTTGAAATGTTGGAAGCATATATGATAAAGTTTCAGGGTCTCTAACGTATATTCTTTTGATAAAATGCGCAGATCTGCATTGTACCATCTTCTGGCTGTGAATTTGTCTTTAAGTTATGGATCCTATGTACTACAAGCATATTCCAAGTTTCGGACTTCAAGTGCTAGATTTAATTGTTTCCGTGTATCCTCAAGACATGACCAACATTCCTTCTGAGAAATTCCAGGCATGTATTCGCTTCGAATATGGAATGAGATACATGTTTGTACAAGCCCAGGTCATGGAAGAGTACAACGCCAAAGAATATTCTGCTACAGCCTACAAAATTGCTCCCCTCATTAAGCAGTTGTAGATCCCGGAATTTCTCTTTTTGTAGGACGTAGCAATTTGATGTATTAAAGCTTAATTGTCAGTTGTCTAACTGCTCGAAAAGGTTGTTAGGTTTTTCTGGGGTATTTGACGTACAATTTTGTTGGAGACATCTAGATACCGTAGACCGTCATCGCCATAGCCCTTCAGGTTGGAGAGTACTCTACCCACTAGATCATTGATGTACAGGAAGAAACAAAAGGGGGTATGGTAGGCAAGCACAGTGCATTGAGGGACTCCTGACATGATATCCATGGTTTTGGAACTTTATGTACCTATAACTTTTCCTTACAGTGATCCAGCCTCACTGATGCCATTGGTTTCCAACTTCCTCAGCAGACGCTAGTGGAAAATGATAGCATTTGTGTGTGTGTGTGTGTGTGTGTGTGTGTGTGTGTGTGTGTGTGTGTGTCATGAAAACCAATTTTTCGATTGGTTAACACAAATTTGAATGTTGTCAAGATGTGAAGAAAAGAAGAAGAAAAAAAAAGAGTAGAAGTTTACTTTAGTTATTATAGCATCCGATGAGTGGTCCCAAAATGTAAATAGTTAACTGTTTCTTTCAGTGGAAAATGACTGCGGATCTCCAAGCCTAGTGACCAGTGTTAATTCCAATGTGACGCCACGCTACAGCCATACGACCTACAGTGCCAGGGCTAGTTATATATGTGATATATTATCCGATCCCACGCAGGACGAATACTGTCCAGTGAGCGTATGCACGAAATCCGGATGGTCTGTTGCTTCCATCTCTTGCGGAGGTATGAAAGACAAATTCGTAACCATTGATTAAACATCTAATTTTAGTATGCCTCAGTTTGTTTTATCTACGTAGCTGATGTGCATGCGAAAGGGTAAACATACGTATGTACATATGCATGCATCTATGTATGTATGGTGCGATGTATAAATAATTAAGTCAATCAATAGGTAGGTATTCAGGCAGGTAGGAAGGTAATTAGACAGGTAGGTAGGTAAGCATATATATTTATCTTTCTGTTTAGCTGTCTGCCTGTTTTTTATATCTGTATACCATTTGTATGACTGTCTGTTTATCAAATCACACCAAAATATTTCTTTAAGCACATGTTGTAAATACCACAGACCCGGTTGTAAGATTAGTATGAGAAATGTCACAAGGGTGAAATCTTCCAAAAACTAAAAGATCTTCTTTCTTTCTTTCGATGCAAATTTACTCGAATTAACAATAATTGCTGTGGATAAAACACCGAGCGAACTATAATTTAAGTGAAAGGTGAGACTTAAGTAGCCGATATTCTCTGTATTTGATGCAAACTAGGTTTTTTTGGGTGTTTTATGGCACAGCAACACAAATAGTTATTTAGTACTGAGGCAATTTTAGTAAAGTGCCTTGCCCAAGGATACATCACGGTAGCCGACCCGGGCTGATTCGATGGTAGGATTCGAACCCGAACCATTTCGATCGCGAGTCCGGCACCCTAATCATTGAACCACCAGGGACCCTGCCGCCATTAGTCGCCTATTACGACATGCTCCGGAAAGTAATATAACTTTTGGGTTTCAGTTTGAGCAGACCATTTTGTCCGGCAAGAAAGGTTCTTTTGTCAAATAAATTTTTATTTGCTACACTGGCCTGGATCGAAAGCTCTAATATTTGCTCACAAGTTTTCAAAACAACCAGGCCTCATTGGAATAATGCTTAACGATAATCAATATTGGATAGAAACTGCTGTTGTCTTTTCAATCTGAAAATTTCAATCTCAAAAAGTGTAAGTGAATCATTAGAACCATATATTTCTAAAATATTATTTCGTTACAGCACTGGATTGCGTCAGTAGCAGCACAAAATACGTTGGAAAACGAACCTGTACCGTATCTGGTCGCACCTGTCAGAGGTGGAACTCGCAGGTAAATTCTACTGTCCTCTTGAAGAAGAAGAGGAACAGGAAGAAGAAAAAAGAACTTTCTTAGCTTGGCAAGTGAACAGTCAAATCGGGTTGTCGATCAATCATTTGGATTCTAGACATTTAGGCATTTTATTGGCAAAAAACATTCTATGAGAATACAGACTTGAATTGAATACTGGCTACTATCCACTCCTCAGTGGCGCTCTGATCAATCGTGATAAGAAAAGTAAAGAAGTTTTAGAAAGTTAAGTTTTGTTCCCCGCTTTTCTTATAAAATGGGGGATATTAAATTGGGTCTGTCCGTCCATTGGTCTTTTTTGTCCTTCTCTCCGTCCATCCCACATTCGTTTCCGCAAAATAAATAATTTAATTATTATTGGATTTTAATAAAATTTGGTATGCAGCTTGAAAATGATCAGAACTTGGATGAGTTCTACGCCATCGCTTGGTAAAGATATAGCCTCTGATTTTCAGACCCCTCCACTTTCGTTTCCGTACAAGCACTGGCTTAATTATTATGTTTAGATTTCAACCAGATTTTGGTATGCAGCTTGATTTACACAAGGCACTGGATGATTTCAATTATGTGCCATCTGCGTCATCGTTTAGTGGAATTATAGCCCTTGATTATCAGTCATATCCACTTCATTTCCGCACAATAACTCTCAATTATAGTTGGATTTCAACCAGATTTGGTATGAAGCATAATATGGATGAAAGCATGGCTCAGTTTCTTAGTCATCTTCCTGCATTATCATTTATCTGAGTCATAGTTCTAGATTGTGCGACCCATCCTCTTTCTTTTTCGCACAATAACTCTATTCATTATTAATGGATTTCAACCAGATTTGGTATGCTCCGTGATTTCATGACTTGGTTGAGTTTGGCTGTAAGAGTTTTATGTCCCCGTTTAATTGAGGAACCCACGCTCTTTTTTCCGCACAATAACTCTCTTAATTATTATTAGATTGTAACCAAATTTTGTATGTATGTTACTTGATACAGGTGAGACCTTCACTGAGTTCGATTTTCAGCATTCTGAGTCATTATTTATCGGAGCTATATCCATTGATTATCAGACTCATCCATTTTTAATTCCGCACAATAACTCCCTTCATTATTACTGAATTTAAACTAAATTTTAAAGACAACTTGATATTACTGAGGCATTGGTTAACTTCGATTGCCAGTTTTATATGTCATCATATAGCAAAGGTATAAGCCCTGACTGACGGACCCACCCAATTTCATTTATGCAAGACGGCTCCTTTGCTTATGATTTGATTTCAAACAGATTTGCTGCTTGATATTGATAGGACCTTGGTTGCAGTTGATCATCAGCATTGTATGTCATTATTTAGCGGAGTTATAGCCCCTGGTTGTCGGTACCATTTACTTTCATTTTGCTCAATAACTTAATTAAATCTTGTTGGATTTCAGCCAAATTTGATATGCAGCTTGATACTGATGAGACCTCGACCGAATTATATTGTCAGTATTCAACGTCATCAAACAGAGTTACGGCCTTGATTGTCAGATCCACCCACTTTCGTTTCTGCACGATGACTCCTTTATTAGATTTTTAGCAAATTTAGTAGGCAGCATAATATTGATGGGACCTCGGATGAGTTTGATTGTCAGTGTTTGCTTAGATACATGTATAGCCTGCGAATTAGCTTTTAGTGAAGTAATGGCCATTGTTTATCGGACTCATCCACTTTCATTTTTGTGCAATAACTTCCATTATTTCCGATTCGATTTCAATCAAATTTGGTATACACCTTTATGTTGGTGACACCTTGGCTTTGTTTGATTTATCATTGTTCGCTCTGCATCATCATTTAGCGGAGAGTGGCGTATGATTATAGGACCCTCTCAATTTTGTTTCCACATAATAATTCCCTTAAATATTATTGGATTTCAAGAAAATGTGTTATGTTGCACTATATGGATTAACTTAAGCATAATTTGATTATCAGCTTTGTATATCATCGTTTAGTGGAGTTATGGTCTCTAATTGGACCTCCTTTTTGCGTGCAGCTTTATATTGCAGAGATATCGCCTGGGTTCGATTGTCAGTGTTCTACGTCATCAGTTGTGTCTTCCTTTACAAATGCACCTTAACTCATTTACTCTATCATCATTGTTACCTAGCCCTTTCCTCTACTTAACTGTACTCCTCTGCTTCCAAAGAAAAGAGGGGGAAAGTTCCTGGAATTTGCTTGTAAACATTAGCAAACTTTAAGAGGCCATTTAATGTAAAACTCTTTCCAAGTTCCGTTTTATCCTTCTAGAAATTACGATTATAGCACAGTAAAGTTGTGATTGAAATTATGTTGCTACATATAGAAACAAAGACGTATATTCATAGAAACCTGTATGTCGATCGTCAAATCCGGAAACATCTGTTAGATGAAGATGTAATTCGATACTATCAATTACTTTTGGCTTCATGTAGGGTTTGGTATTGTTCATGGGAGATTGCATTTTAGCACATTTTAGCAAATTTATCTATCACTTCTGACAAGATGAAAAAAAATAAAACAGCGCACATGACCGATGAACTTCTGTAGTACGAAGTTAGATTTACGTAAATAATGCCCCGAGATGCTCCGACTGCAGAATACATATATGCAGTAGCGTACTAACGGAGGGGTGGGAAGAGGGCGGACGGGGCGGTTGCCCCGGGCGCTAGAGGTCTTGGGGCGCCAAAACAGCTGATAAAAATTCGGGCCTCGTAGTCTGGCCATTTACGCTTAGTACGCCACTGCATATATGCCATTCTTTTGTGCAAATAGTCTGAATATCCAATGTCGTCCATTTGCAGTGAGACTTCTAAATTTTGATTTATTTATTGCAGTATCCACACAATCACAGGTTTATCAATGCCGCCTTCCCAGATGGCTCATCCGCCAATGTAAGTACTTGAACCAATCAATCGCCATTTACTAATACTAACTCTGCTTACGTCATTCTAGTAGGTTTACGTCCGTGCGACAGTACATGCTTGCGCAGGTGTGTAATGTCGCGCAACTACTTCCACACCGCTCGAGATATAGATGTCAAGTTTAGGTATTGTAACAAGCTTGGGGTCTATAAAACTCACGGTACTAATTATACAAAATTATTTGAAGGAATTTATAAATTGGTGAACATAAAATAGAGCATTTATGTGTTTGAAAGGCCATGACTGGTTGATAATGAGAAGTAAAAATAAAAATAAAATTATCTTTTCAAATATGATCCTATCATAGATGGAAATGAGATGGAGGCAAAGTCCTACTCGTGCACTGTCAGTTTTGTTTTAACTAGCTTGGTTTAGGGACCCCAAAAATGAAAGTAGAAGTTTATTTATTTTGTGCGGAATAGATGACATAAGTTTGACGCACATGTAGTATGTTTTTTTTTTTTTTTGTTTTTTTTTTTAAAAATACATAAGCAGAGATAAAAGAAATTGAAAGATATTTAATTGTTAGTATTATGGTGTTTCCATAGATTTATTATAGGAAAGGAATTAGTGCCGTTTATCCTAAAAGTAGCTAGTAGAAGTTCATATCAAAATTGAGTATAAAAGAAAAAATAATGTCGAACACACTGCGTGAGTTGGCTTGAGGTTCTTGTTTCCACTATTTCCAAGGACATCAAGACAACAGTCCTTGTTGATTGTATGGTCCTTAAATGCGCTAATACCACAAATAATTTTCATATAATCAAGAACTACACATTCGCGAGATTTATCAGAACGCAACTCTAAGCTGTAGATTGGTATTTCATGCCACGTACAATAAAACAGGCACAAAACCTAACATACAGAATTATTCATAGCTCTACTTACTAAGGAATTATACGTGAGAATATCCCGAGAATTCCTTATAATAAAAAATTTGAATGAAACTAATAAATGTTACCATAAAGTCCCTTGAATACCGTTCAGTACGAACGACGCTTGTACCTAATTGGCCAATTACTTGGTTTGAAAAATATCTTCCCAACACCGATTGTCCATAATCAAACACAAAACACGAATGGGAGCTAAGTAAATGTATAAACGGAGTCATAAATACAAATAGCAAACATCCTGGGTTTCTTACAGTATATTATTTGGGGTGGTCTGCAGATGTGCTCAACGGTCCCAACAATTTGATTCTCCCACTGAGGGATTCGGGTGAGGTTACTGGGACTGGGAGAAAATCAACTGCTGAGAGGAGCGTTTGGGTGATGCGTCTGCACTGCATTTTCCTTTGTGTCTGCCTGATTGTCCAGGGATTTACAAATCCACTTGCGCGAGTCCCGGGACAAGCTCAAATTCGGTTCGGGCAAGCTCAGGTTTGCAAGGCACTTGCCCGTGGGCAAGTCCAAAAAATTGAGAGAGGGTTACAAGATACAAGAAATTTTTTTTAACGTCAGTGATCTGGGTAAAATACAGTATCTCTGTGTCAGCTATTTTACCGACAAGGGGTCGTGTTCAGGTCCTAATGCATTATGTTCTGCTAAATTTACACCCTCGATCTCGACACAGGACATATATCATCATCTTTATTTAGCGTTTATATGTAGCGCATTCTTCTTCTGCATACCTGGATACAGTTTCTTTCATCTATTGTATGTGTTATTTCCATCTTGCAGTCAATGTCAAGGTCAAGATCAGTCTCGCATTTTCTGTCGCAGACGTGATATTGGGAATATTTACTATTTAAACCAGGTTTTGACAAATAAGGAATAAATATTTATATTTTAACCTATCAGCTACATTTTAATTGTAATATTTATAGGTATTCGTGATTCTCCGACTTTCAGGTCCTAAGTTAGCCTCAGGGAGTTTGCCAGATTGCCGACTCTAAATAATCGGCTTTTCAAAGATTGTTTCGAAGCATGTCGCCGATTTTATAATGAGTAGATGTTAATTGCTAGTAATACAACTCGTGAGATTTAATTGACAGGTGTGTTTGGAAATAAAAGGTACTCGTCTCTAGCGATTGACTACCAAGAGGATTTCGCTCCAAGGGTGATTCATGTTACGAAAATATAGCTTCCACAAGCGGTGTTTACGTAATAATTACAGGAAACCGATACATACTTACTTCTTCGCAAACAATCAAATCTACATAAATAAGTATTATCAAATCATTCTCAAAATTAGGATTCTCAAATATTTTGATGCATGTCGCCGATTTCAAGGTGACTAGATGATAATTGTTAAATAAATGGATAAAATAAATGTTCACAAATCCTTCGGCTGTGAGTATAATTAAATCATTACAAACGGCCTAGCTCTCTCTCTCTCTCTCTCCTTAAAAATGTAGCTATTTCCAAACCATTTTTTACCTATCCATTTATCTGTCTATATACATGTACATGTCTGCGTTTGCTCTTCTAACTATATCTGCATTCTAACTCTTTCTAATCTTCACATCTACCTACATGCATTATTTACATATATATTTTGATAACTTTAATTATCGGCATATGATTTTAAGGTGCAAACAGAGATACAAAGAAAAAAAAGTTTAAATAAATATAACGCGATTTAATTAAAATATATTTTATCTTATTGTTTTATCCATGATGGGATATTATGTTTGAGGCAAGCTCAAATTTTCCAAAGGCAAGTTTAATTTTCCTGACTTTTATAAAATTTGTAAATCCCTATTGTCTGTCTGTCTGTCTTTGCAACCAAGAAGAACAAGCCGGTATTAAATTTCTTAGAGTTAAAACATGTCTCCTTCCAAACTTGATCGATGAAAGCCGATGAAAAAATGACCAGCATTATTATTTTTTTTTTTTTTAGATGAATGAAGAGTAATCTGAGCGATTTAGTGCTCAAACACTTACATAAATGCGTAATGCCACATTCAAAAATGTATTTACAAATCACAAAGAAAAGTAACTGAGATGGACTAGTATGTATCAACATGATGAAATAAATACAAAACTTACGCCCGTAAAATCCATTTTTGATTCGCTTTTCTTTTGTTAATTGTTTTATAGATATATGCTGGAAATCACCATGAGTATCACTGTAAACTAATTGCCAGCCAAACAAATATATTACTAAATATTGATTTGTGTGCACATATATATATATATATATATATATATATATATATATATATATATATATATATATATATATATATATATATATCTTGCTACTTTTTACAGATGGCGCTCTCTTGATTTTACGACTGTTAGTATGAGATTTATCTGACTAGTTCTATATACTTCTGTAACATTGAAACAGTCTTTGTATGAACTGATTTCGGTTGTAAGTGGAGGAAGAAATTCGATGACCATGTATATGCATAAGAAGTGGCCCAATTTGTACTTGGATGCGAGGGGAAGTTCGATGACCACGCATAAGCATAAAAAGTGGTACAATTTGTACTTGTGCGGGAGTGGAAGTTCGATGACCATACATTGGCATAAAAAGTGTCCCAATTTGTATTTGGGTGGGAGTGGAAGTTCGATGACCATGCATTGGCATAAAAGTGTCCCAATTTGTATTTGGGTGGGAGTGGAAGTTCGATGACCATGCATTGGCATAAAAAGAGGCCCAATTTGTATTTGGGTTGGAGTGGAAGTTCCATGACCATGCACTGGCATAAAAAGTGTCCCAATTTGTATTTGGGTGGGAGTGGAAGTTCCATGACCATGCATTGGCATAAAAAGAGGCCCAATTTGTATTTGGGTGGGAGGGGAAGTTCGATGATCATGTAAAAGCATAAAAAGTGGACCAATCGGTACATGGGCGAAAATAATAACGTCTGTTCATATAGACTTCCTATTGGCATAAATCACCGTTCAATGTTTTCATTACCTTGATTCAGCTGAATTCTAACCATAAATATGTTACTTTTTTCATAAATACATGCGTCTTAAAATAAAAATAAAAAGAAGAACAAAGCCATTGTATGGCATATATATGCGAAGCCATGGCAATGTCGCAATATAATTATCAAAGATGTATATTTTTCGGAAATTACAAGCTTATTGTGTGAATTGGTATCTTTAGAATGATATTAACTCTAATATATGCTCTCATACACAGATTTAGGATATTTATACACACAGGGAGAACCGCAACCCACCTACCTCCACCACCGATTCCTATCGTTATAATCCAAATCCCTGCAGGGATTCTCTTTGCTAACTATCTTTAGACTGCAAGGGCTAAGTTACATATTCTTCCTGATCATTTTCAATAAACACCGGTAATCTTCCTATCTCATTTACCATAGTTTACGTTACATTTTTACAGGCTGGTAACTACTGTCGTGACCCCAATGGTTATGGCACAACGTGGTGTTACACCATCGATCCCAAGGTCAGCTGGGAAGTGTGTGACGTACCAAGCTGTGACAAGTTTCAGTAGAAACATCAATGCCGTGGTGAAGTATATAAACAGATGAAAATATAAATATTTAACTTCATTGTCTGTCTGACGAAACACAAATTTCAAATAGTCATTACTTTTCTCAAAGCATGGAAAGATAGTAAAATTTGATTCATAAATGTAATTTCGCATACAAAGTTAAATAAAAGAGAACTGACAATATATGGCATTTATTGTTTTCTTTATTAATACAAACCTTTTCTACAAATCTAATCATTGTGGAAAATATTTTACACGACTTTTTTCCGGCCGCGCAGTCCCCTAAAAAAATATTGTGGAAAATTGTGGCTGTACTAATATATATATATATATATATATATATATATATATATATATATATATATATATATATATATATATATATATATATATATATTTTACATGTGGTGACGCTAATACTAGTGAAGACGCTGTATATAGTACCATAGCTCTCTTCTGTTTCGTTAGGCCTAGCTAAATAAAAAACAAAAAATATTATTATTGTCTTTTCTTTCTTTTTATGAATGTTCCCTTGATTTAGTTAACTGTTCAGATGTGTCTCTAACAGGGCAACTTAGATGATTGCCACAGCTAGAAGCTCTGCATGTTAGCTTGGCTAAATTGTAATTTAAAGAGAACATCCAAAAAATCTCATTATGAACATCGTGTTGGCCAATGTAAATATAATTCAAGAAAAGACTCTTGTGAATATGATTGAAAATGGCTAAAAGCATAAGAGAATGGAAATCTAGTGAGGTTGTGCTCGTCGATATTAGGAAAGCATTTGACTTAGTTGATCATAATATTTTACTAAGAACAAATGAATAAACTCAGCAACATTCCTTTAAATTGGTTCAGATTCTGTATAAATGGAAGAAAACAAAAGTTGCCACCGATAATGTTATTTTTGCAGAAAAGAATGTGAACTGAGGAGTACCCAGTAATCTATTTTGCGGACTTTGTTGTTTCTTATGTTTATTCATAATTTACCTATTCATACCAGCAATGTGAGTACTGATCTATATGCTGATGACATTAACTATTCATACCAGCATGTGAGTACTGATCTATACGCTGATGACATTACCTATTCATACCAGCAATGTGAGTACTGATCTATATGCTGATGACTCTACTTTGCATGCTCTTTGCTTGAAATAAATTTACATGAAGCTATTGTTGAACTTTCTACAATGGTGTAAACAGAATGGAATGGTTTTTAATGCGGGCTAAACAAAGGTCATGCTAATAAATGCTCAACAAAAGCATACAAGTCTTGCAGACAGTAGTTTACGCTACATTTTGAATGATGCGGAACGAGAAAATGTGACAAACGATTAACGTTTAGGAGTTCAGGTTGATAATAATTTGTTGTGGTCCAGTTATATTCCCAATGGTACTCACATCCTTGTGTCTGCTGGAAGACTCAGGCAGAATAGTTTTGTCATGAGTTACCTCTTTAAGAGACTCAGCTATACAACTTCGATATATGGAAGCTAAAATCATACAAAAACTGTATCAACGAATGTTTATAGTTTTTTATATACAGGTTTTGGTATACACAAAAGCCCCTCTTTCCTACTATCTCTAAAATGAGACAATTTTCCAAGAGAAAACCACATTTTTGCCTCCTTCACGACCTGCATTGGTTCAGTACGTAGCATGCAGTACTCGCAACCAGAAGAGTGCAAGTAAAACAAATAAGATTAGATGCCCTTGAAAAATGTTACAACATAAAGTCTATGTGCAGATACTGTCACTTTTCTCTGATATCTGTGACCAAAACTTACCCCGAACCACAATCACTTTACGCAGCTGGGCCAGGCCACTTATTCCTGAAACTTTTGGAGCACAATACTTAAACTCAAGCTTAAAATCCCACTTTTTATATTCTCTATTTTTATTTAAGTGAAACCAGAACCATAGGATATTCAGCATATATTTTAAAAACTATACTTTTATGCCCTTATTTGCTAACTATATCTACTTTATGTCTCACATCTAATCCTTGAAATCTGAGCTCAGGTTTGAGTTTTGTGCAATGAAAGTTTAAGAATACGAGGCCATAAAAGATTAAATATCTGAAATACGGTCCTACAGATCTTAAATCATATTTAAAGCATAACCAAAGGTTAGAAAGTGCGGGAAGAAATTCACTGCATTACAAATGGATACAAATGCGCACACGTGCAGGATTACACAACACTCACTTTTAGCAGCAAAGGAACCCAACAATTACTTATACACCCCCTCTCCTCCCAGTAATGAATCATAATAACTATTACAGTCATTTATTTGTAAGTTGACTCAATTAACCGATCTGTTTAGAGAATTACCAGAATCTTTAAGCTTTACAAAAATATGTAAGTTTTCCTAAATATTTGTCTATTGTGGACGACTAAATATCTGAGCTGATATTTCTGATAGGCCATGTTCAATTTTCCACTCTCTCCTGTTGTTGATGCTGAACAAAATGTTCTCTGTTATCAAAATATCTGTCTTTTGCATAATAATAACAATGTTAAAAAAGCAGAATTTGAAAACCGCCGTATGTGTTAAAAAAGCAAAACAAAAACAAGAATAATGAGCCCATACGTTTACCATTATGACAAAGTTCCTATGTAATCTGGACTTTGCGATATTTCAGCAAAAGGATCAGATAAAAAATTGTGCTATTCCAGATATTACTCAACAATCATTATAAATATCTACAACAATTTCTTAGAATATATATTGCTTTTTTCGTATATTCTTAGTGCTTGACAATCAGAAGGAAATTATGTTTTAAATACATTGTAAAACACATATAAACTTGATGGATATTGCGGCAAAAACTGAATAAAGATTACAGGATTTGGCAAAGATCTGGATTATCTCTACTGACAATTAGGCAGTTTTTAATAAGTGTTATAACCTCTCCTGAAAACTATTTCTCTTCTCAAACTCTCCAGTGAAAAGAAATTTGATAAGAGCCAACTTCTGGGTAGCAAACTTAAGTGGAGATTTAAAGAAGAACATACGACTGTTGATGCTTTTCTCACGATAAATGACAATTATAAATGAACATTATGATACTTAGGATAAATTAATTGATGGCTATACCATGACAAAGTAACTAATACTAATAGTCTCATAAAGATGATGATGATGATGATGATGATCACCATCCTCCTCCTCTATTTGTTATAATAATAATAATAATAATAATAATAATAATAATAATAATATTAAATGTGGTGCATGACACACCTGCAGTAATGACGTATAGGTATGCAAAGTTCAATCCCTTAATCTCAAACACCTATAAAGTTATAGAGTGGAAAATGTTGTGTGATGGAAAAAATCAAAATACTTAACCATGACCTTGAAGATAGGATACCCAGTCTGGTTCACAGCACATCTTCTGGTGATAAGGCATAATAATACCAAGTTGCACCCCTTAATCTTAAACAGCACTAAATATTATTCAACCAGAAGGAAAGTACGATGAAAAAACATAAAATATTTAGCTGTGACCTTGACCTTAAAGATGGGACTGCTAATGTGGTTTACAACACATCTTGCAATGATATCCGATTATACCAAATTTCATCCCATAACCTGCAACGGCTAAAAAGTTATAGAGAAGGAAGGGAAAATAGGGTGGAAAACTTAAAATATTGAGCCGTGACCTAGACATTCAAGACAGAACTACCACAGTGGCTCGTAGCACACTTTGTAATGATGATGTATAAGTATACCAAGTTCTATCCATTAATCGAAAACGACTCCAAGGTTATAGAGTGTAAAGGAAAGTGATCGAAAATTAAAATGTTGAACCATGACCTTGAAGATAGAACCTTAATGTATTCAAACGTCGAAATTTCACGTGCTGCTTGAGTACATTTTGCTTTCGTGCTTAAAATCTATAAGTATTTGGTATATGTTTTATATATCATGTTAGAATAATGATAATTCACAGTGTGCTCTGTACAATCACCAGAACATTCGAAAAAGATTTTAAACCTTAGGTTCAGACTCTTTAATTGTGTTCGGGAAATGTTTTCACACAGCACTTCGTGTATTATCCATTGTACTTATGCAAACGTTTTCACACAGCAAATCGTGTATTATCCATTGTACTTCAGAAAACGTTGTCACACAGAAAATCGTGTATTATCCATTGTACTTCGGCAAAGGTTTTCACACAACAAATCGTGTATTATCCATTGTGCTTCGGCAAACGTTGTCACACAGCAAACAGTGTATTATCCATTGTACTTTGGCAAGGGTATTCACACAGCATATCGTGTATTATCCATTGTACTTCTCCAAACGTTTTCATACAGCAAATCGTATATTATCCATTATACTTCGGCAAACGTTTTCACACAGCAAACCGTGTATTATCCATTATACTTCAGTAAGCGTTTTCATACAGCAAGGCATGTATTATCCATTGTACTTAGGCAAATGTTGTCACACAGCAAGCCGTGTATTATCCATTGTACTTAGGCAAATGTTTTACACAGCAAAACCGCGTATTATCGATTTAGTTTAACAGGTTTCATCCATTAATCTCAAACGGCATTAAAGTTATAGAGTAGATGGGAAAGAGGGATAGAAAACTCGACATATTGAGCCGTGATCTCGACATTCAAGATAGAATCTCCAATGTGGCACATGACACACCTTCTAATGATGATCCGTAAGTATACCAAATTTTGTCCTTAATCTGAGATGACTTGAAAGAGCAAAATGGAAAGTGTGATTAAAAACGCGCCACACCATCTAATTGAGATTTTGCACAAGAGGACATTTGCTATGCAATAATAATAAAAGCTTGGGGTGGGTGGGTGGGTGAATAAATGTACTCATATTGAAGCTGCATGGTATAGCAAATTACCTACCCAGTAAATTAGTTGGAGGGGGGGGGGGCATACTTGCTCCTTTGAGAAAGTTAATCGGAGGTCAAATGTTCGGGTTCTGGGATCCAAAAATTATTGAAAGCTAACTTTTTTTTGCAAAGGAAGAATCTGGAACCCTTTCCAAAGTGTTTAACTATACTTCAAGTCCATGTCCCGGACAAAAATCTGATTTAAAACACTGAAAAAGTACAGGTTATCATTTTTGTTTCTTTCCAAAACCGGAATTAATACATAAAAACAGTATGCACATATCAAAAATTATAATTTAGATAATTGAAAATGAAGAGAAAAATACCTTTCTGTACCTAATACCTTATTTGTAGGCAAATAACTATATTGTTAAGAAATGGTGATCGTTTCAGATTTAGAAAACGTATTTCAAAATGGGAAACGTTTCTGAATTCTGACATTTCTCGGTTGAATAATCTCATATATGGTTAAAATTGCACACCTGCCAATGATCAAATACAGGATCCAGAAACATGCACACCTATCAATAATCAAATACAGGATCCAGAAACATGCACACCTATCAATAATCAAATACAGGATCCAGAAACATGCACACCTATCAATGATCAAATACAGGATCCAGAAACATGCACACCTATCAATAATCAAATACAGGATCCAGAAACATGTTCAGAAAGTTAAAGAAATTAAGCAAGACAAGGAAACATTTATTTTGTGTAACCGAATGTCTACACAGATCTTGAAGACATCGCACGATGACTTCTTTTCCCTGGTAAGAGGAAGAGAGTTACGACGTTGATAATAAGTCCAAACATGAGCGGAAAACCGATTTTAACTGACAAAATTATCACGAATACCAATTACCAACTAAATGTTTGATAAGATAGTATACGCTTATTCGGTCTGGCTGTCCTTATTTTTCAATTTGGTTGAAACATAGTATTCTTTAACGGATTGCCACTTTAACGGACTTGTATGAGCGGTCAAAGCAAAATAGTAACACTTTATTAATTATCGACGATTTGATATGTAAAGCAACAAACAGCGCGGACACGATGCGTCTGTTTTTCGTTGTTGTCCACCATTATAATATAAGCGTCATATTTCTTCTGCACAATATTTATCCTGCAGGCAAGTATACAAGGACAATAGAGCTTAATGGCCATTATATTATTTTGTTTCGAAACCGTCGAGATCAAAACCACCTTTCGTTCACTCGGAAGGCAGTTCTTTCCAAACAAGATTAAATATTTTATGAGCAGTTATGAATTACACGAATACTGCCCGACGAAGACACAGTGATATTTACTTTCAACTAACCGAGAAGACATGATTCGGCACACAAACCAACAACTCCGCAGGTGACGACAGCGATAATGCCAAGTCGATGACCGGTGGGCAAATGAGTTCCGACACGCAAACACCAATTAAATAGCATACGAATGTTTCATAATGCAAAAAGATCTCAATTTAATACGACCCGTGTCGTATCATCCATTTTTAAGGGTGAAAAACGAGAGGTTAGAATCAGTGTAAGAAATGATTGTTTTTCCACTCCTACTTCGGGTCACGATGGGAATAAATATTATTAGAGGTCTTAGTTCAGTTTACATTTACAACAAGATAATTCATATTTCACTGTATTTTTTATTTAATTATTAATGATTGCACTCTATATTACTTTAATTACCTCAGTTCATGCATAGTTCACCATTTGATGCTAGATATAGCTAGTAGACCTGTCTGTCCGTCAGTGCGTCCGTCATGAAATGTTGCGTGCACAACCCGTCTTAAAGTTTGTGGCAAATTGTTTTGAAACTTTGTAGGCTTTATTGTCGTCCTATGGACATGATCGTATCGCTCAGATTTTTGGTTTGACAACTTTGGCTATAGTTATTGACCTTTTCTGACTTACTTAAATGGTTTATACAGAAACGATGGCTTTTGTTTTTAATTACATGCTGACTTAGCGGAAGGTTGTCGGTGGAGTGATATATGTACACCGTTCTAGTTTTTAGAGTGGAATGAGAATTAACTAGCCAGAGCATGACAGTTAGATTGCAATTTTTTCCAATTGCTATGACTTTTTGCTATTATAATTGATATATTTTTAAAAAAAGGCAAAATAACCATAAAAACATTTTTCATATACAGTTATTTTTTGTCTGATGGCTTAGTCACAGAATAATAGTTAATGTTTGCTGTTTATTATAAAGGATCTTGTTTGTGACATTTGATTTCCTAAATTTATACGTCTTATATTTTTCAAAAAGAATAATGTTGCTGGTAATTTGTTGATAGCAGAGGTTTTTGATATTTACTTTATTTAAAATGACAATAGGTACTTTTAATGCAGTGAAATTTGGCTGAATATCGTCGGGTTTGTATTCCTTTACCTGATTATTACATTCTATTATTTTAAAAATTACTGTTAAAACATTCTGGTGTGTTACTATCAATTATCCGATTAATGATAATGGTATTTAATGCAGCATAGACACAATAAAATATTGCAGGTTCTGGAGAACATTTGTATTACACATTAAACAGTTTGTATACTAGATATTCGTGGTATAAGGGAGGTAACCCAGTCTACAATGTACAATATAAGATTCTGCAGTCGTGAGCCTGCTATATCTAAACTTTCCAGTGCATAAACAGCACGTAACAGGCATGTAGACATTTTTCACCCACATACCCCATGACAGTATAAGTTACATTTGTCTATTCTTCTGTGAAACCTTGTTTGCTGTTGGATTCTATTTACTAATTTCAGCTAGATGTCATTCAACGTTGAGGATAGTTGGTTGGTCGGTTGTTATGGGTTTAACGCTATTTTTCAGCACATGATAGGCTATACTTGGCGGCCAATATATTTGGTGGAGGAAGAACCTGAGAAAACCCTGGGAAGAACCACCGACCCACGGGAAGCTACTGGCAAGCTTTCTCACATACCCACGTTGGCCGAGCCCGAGACTCGACCCCACGCGGACAGAGGTGATATGTCAGTGATCTGTAAAGGCGAGAGCCTTAGACCATTCGGCCACCCGGGGCCCCATGAGGAAAGTATTAGGGTATTTAGAAGTTCAGTCTCGCTTAACCTGTTCTCTCCAGTTTAAACCAGTTTTCATCCTCTGTAAACCGGTTTTCAAAATTTTGAAAAATATATGTGACCATCTGCCATTTTATATTTTTGAAAAACTTGGCTTAGTTATCATTAATTTAGTTGTTATAACAACAATATCCTAGCTTGGTTGTCGTCAATTTTTTTTAAAATAGAAAAACCTGTATGTGGATTCTAGTTCAGTGGTCGTCAAATTTGTTGAGAAAACCTTTATGCAGATTCTGGTTCATTGGTCATTACATTTATTAAGGTTGAAACCTGACTCAGTGGTCATCAATTCTTTTTGGCTGAAACCTGGCTCAGTAGTCATAAAAGTTTTTTTGATGAGGGAAACCTGGCTCACTAACTCCCCAAATAGTTGTTATAACAACACGTAACTTGTAGCTCTGTAGTCAACCCATTGTTTTGGGAGAAAAAAATCTGACCTAGTGGTGATCGAATTATTTTATGAGAAAAACCTGGCTCAGAGGTCATCAAAATAGTTTTGATAATAGGGCCTACCGCGAAGCGCAGCCCTGACGTCCCACACCAAAACAAGATAGGATAAAAAGCTAGCGGCAATCCCCACTCCTACCAGTTTTAATATCTACATAAATTAACTATGAAAATCTTTTCCTAATGCCAACCTTGCTGTCTAAAAAATCTCCTCTGTCGATAGACATAGGAAAGAAACACATTACCCACGGATGAAAGGTCGCATATCTTTTGCATCTCTTTTTTCCTACACGATAGTAATTTGCTCTCAATTTGGACTTTTACATTGCTAGTTTCACACGGCTCTTTAGACAAGCTATACATGAGATCAGCACATACCCAGCGCTATTCTGACTGACCTGAGACGCTTCATTCATACACGTGGTGGCTTATTTAGCCTTTGATTGTTTACCATTGTGTCACGAGGCTACCATCGCATGTTCTTTGCACAAGACCAGCACCTTCATGCGCCTGGCTGACCTGGGACGCATCATATTAGCGTTTACGTAGCAACATTTTTTGTCTACACTTATCGTGTAGTTTCTTTTATCTGCGTGTTACTCAATTTTATATGCCAACTATTTTAATTGGAAACCAGAGTTCGAACCAGCAACCTTTGGTTTACAACTTTGACGATTAGAGAGCGATTCGCCCATCTCTCACAGACATCAATATTATAATTTCTAACGTATATGAGGATTCAATAAACTTCCAGCCTGCTTAGATAAAGACATTTGTTATTAATATTATCTACAGAGAAGCAGTCCACCTTTACAGTTTAATTATCACATAGAAATAACTATTTACTATATTCTAATAAATTAAGGTGAATAAGTGAATCAGTCATCAAAGTTTATACGAACTTGTTTTGCTGGCTCTCGTCAACAAGTCAAGGCCATTGGCACACAGGAATAGATAGCTCGATCGCCGTATATAACCCCGCATTTTTAGAATAATTATAATAAAGTAATAAAACCTTTATATTTAAATGGCATTCATAAATAAAGAACCGAATGTAAGGAATATTTAGTACGGTTATTAAAGATTGTAATTCCTGTTTTTTTTTTTTTTTGCTTCTGTTATTTCGTCTTCATATGGGAACCAGTCGTCTCGTCCCGTTAGATCTTCTTTAGATTATAAAAAATCAAATTCATTTTCAAGTTGATTTTGATTTATTTAAAGAGTGTAAAATGACTGCACATTGTTTTCGTTACGTGATTGAAGAGTCTCTTAATGAACCTGATGTTATTCCTGACGATGATCCTCCATCTGGTTTTATGCCTGATACTGATACCCGTGATCATATTCGCGATCCTCCTCCTGGTCCTACGCCTGATACTGATACCCGTGATCATATTCGTGATACTACTTATTGCCCTACTGCAACAATTTAGCAAAATGTTATTGACAATCTATACAACGAAGATATCAAACATATTTTAAGATAAGTAAAGAAGAGTTTAAGTTACACATACCTCATTTACACATTATAAATAAAACATTGTATTATGATGAACTTGGTAAACCTGATGTTCAAGTTTCTAAGGTTGGCAATAGCCCCCTCCCAACCCCCATGTTATCATTAACTATATAGCTAGTAAAAAAAAAGACAGAATAACGTTTTTGTAATCAATGGGTTGGAAAAGAATAGAAAATAACTTGACTAAGGTAGAATAAATTCCAAAAATTGAAATGACAACATTTAAAGATAATACATTTAGACAACATATAGCATATAGTGTTGCTGAAACAGATTTATTTAGAATCTTAGATGTTATAGCAGAAATACACGAGCATTTAAATAAGGGAACTATTGATTCTACGAATTAATATCCCCCCCCCCCCAAAAAAAAAAAAAAAAAAAAAAAATACGTAGAAAAATGTATGACTAGATAAGAATATGGTAGCAGATTGTATGCTGATCAAGAAGAAAGAGAATCAAGAGGATATGTGAGTGCTGTTGATGTTGTAAATTCAAAAATATTTTCAATAAAAATAGTTCTTGACTTGCTTCACAACAATATTAAAAATGTAAAAAAGAGATATTGCTAAAGAACAAGATCCAACTAACAAAGCTAAAGAAAATGATTTATTAGAAATATATGAAGTCATAGAGCAAAACAATATTTGGCCATTTAACAGAACTTGAAAGTAACTTCAGATAAAAGTATTAATAACATCGAGTCAAAAAAATTAAAGAAAAGTTACCATTAGGTGAAAAGTTAAAACAGCTGTTCAAAGAAAAGGTGTAACAATAGCAACATCTCTTGCCCTAACCATTGTAAAATTTGTAAATTGATTAAGAATCGCCAGCGGAAGAACTGGCGGTGGAGGCGGCGATGGAGGTGGCGCCGGAGGTAGCGGTGAAGCAGCGATAGCGCATTCATTGATAAATTTAAAAAGGTTGAAAAATATTGCTGAATATTTGTTTAACTTAGCTAAAACCTCAGTAGCAGCATTGCCTGGTGTCATTGGTAGTGTAGTAAGCTCGCTTTTAATATCGGCAGGAAAAAATGTTTCTTTAATAGCTGATATTGCCATTTTGTTAATTCTTGCAATAATTATCTTGTTCTTTGCAATTGTACTAAAAGGTTTATTTGTAGTAACAAAAAGGATTAGAAATTAATATATTAACTAATATTTTATCTAATTAGTTAATATGTTAATCTAAAAAAAAAGTAAATTGCGCTAGCTCCTGCAAGCATAAATATTTATAATGAATACCTGTGTATTTGTTTCACGATCTGTATTATAAGTCATATTAGTTGTAGATTTGTTTACATAGTATTATCATCTGTATTGTCTGTCTGTTGGCGAATTATTTACAGGTGGTCTATCAACGTATGCCACCTCAGTATTTTTACATCAGGATTTACTCCTATTTTACATGAATCTGATGGTTTTTATAAATTATTATTTTAACGTTCTGTCCTATATATTTTCATCACCAAATCAATGGGTGTTACAAATACGCCTTTGCCACCAAATGCATGGTTTAGTTTAACTTTTGAATCTGAAATAACTTGTTGAAATCTTAATGTAATGTTTTCATCTGAATCATAACCGTCTTCATCTTATTATTAATATTAAATATTCAATCTTTTTTTATATATTTTGTGTCATGAACAGTATATTGAGATTCTGTAACAGAGTTTCTACTTTCTAATTGGACATCTAAAATAGAATACACATATGATCTAATACTCTGATTTAGACGCGCTTTTCCTTCATTTGTTAGTCCTTTAATATCTTGAAGAGAGAAATAAGTCGATCTTATTTCTTATTGTGGTGTTAATTCAAAAGTTAAATTGCTCAGGACTTTATTGTATTCTAATTCATATGTTTCCTGTCTTCTTATCTCATCTTCAGGCATGTCCCCTCTTTATTTTTTAATAGGTTCTAGGTCCATGAACAACATGAACATTATTTCCTTTTTTAATATCTCCAATTATGATGTGATTGGATATCAAAATTATTCCAAATTAATTCAGATTTAGTTAGATGTATATTGTTGTTTGCTGCATTAAATGCTTTTATTTTATGCTAATGGCATGGAGCATTCATACAGCCGTTTTCGTATATAAAAGTGTATATAAAACCTATATATTGATTTTACTAAGTCTGGTATACTTTTATCTCATAAATGCAATAAGATATTCCACATCCTAATGTTGCCATCCATACTGGCTACTTTAAATGATTTTGCCAAATTGTCAATCACATTGTGCCCTGTATATATAGTCTGAATCATCACTATCAAATTTTTAAGTGTAGTTTTCGAAAATGTTCAGTGGTTTGTATATAAAATAGTCATTTTTGTGTAATATATTTTTATCTCGTTAAAATGTTTGCTATTCCTTTATCAACTGATTCATTAAAATGGGTTGCAGGACAATATTAAGGTGTACTACGTGTTAGGTCTTTACATCTGAATTCCATGATGTATTGATATAATTTTGGATATAGGCCCTGGATTTGAATTCTCTATGTTTTGTGGTGGACGTCACGACTGCGCTTCGCGAGTGACCATGTTATAAAAACTATTTTGACGACCACTGAGCCAGTTTTTTTCTCATAAAACATTTCATGACCGCTGAGCCAGGTTCCACTCATACAACGTTGATGACCACTGAGTCAGACATTACAATCCTAAAATTGCCAGAATCCGCATTTAGTTTTTTTTCAAAACTTTTGACAGGTTGTTGTTGTTATAGCTACATAATTTGATGACCACTGAGTCAGATTTTTCAAAACTAAAAAATGGCAGATGGCCAAATCTTGTAAAAGATGATTTAAAATTGTTGAAAACCACATTGTCTTGGATGAAGACTGGTTGACTGGTTTAAACTGAATGAAACAAGTTATGTGAGCCAGAATACACAAATACCATACTACTAAGGCGATCGAAGTTTCTGGATGAAAACTGGTTGACTGGTTTAAACTGGATATAACAAGTTTTGTGAGCCAGAATACACAAATACCCTACTACAAAGGAGGCAATCGAAGCTTCGAGCTGCAGAATGGGACAGTGTAGTTATGGTTAAAGTGGAAATTCCACATCCGATGATCCCAGTGGCTAGCAGTATATATGCATCAACATGCTGTTATGTGATTCAGCTGGAATCATTTAGACTTGAAATCATGTGTTGACATTGCTTCATATTTATTACTCGCTTCATTTTACAGTCAGATCAGTTAGCAGGGTAAACATGAATCGGTTTAATTCCAAGCTTCGTGTAATTACTTCTGTTAATAAATAATTTTTTTGCGGCTCGGAGAACACTGATGGTGAAGGGTGTAAACCCATTTTATTGGTTTGATCCGGGGAGACCACAATGGATCATGGAACTCAACTGGCTCGTGCCAGCATACGGTCTTACCTAGCGTGCATTAGGAAGGAAGGAGTGATGTAGTAAAAACAGGCCTACTCTTGTTGCTAGAGGGGACCAATCTACTTCCGGTACCAGAGGGGGTTTGCCTACTTATGGAAGTCTCAGGAAAGAGTAACCGAGGAAGCAGGTGTTGGGTGGGCATAGATAAACAGTGGCAGAACCTAATATCCGATCCTGTCTGATCTGTGGGGGCATAACCAGACCTGTCACCTTTTTCACCGAAGGGACACTGGTATTCCCTGTTACCTAATTGTAGGCTCTCAGTTAGTCTCCAGGATCTACGGTATTGGGTTTCCTCGAGCTCTGGCCAGATTATTCCACTATTTACGTTTTGTGTTGTTATTTCAGAATTAATACTAGTAGTAAACTAGGTCTGCTATTAAAAATTGATTTGAAAACTTATGATAAAAATGTTCATACTTGCTATTTCATTGTTTATGGTTGTGTATTTGTCGACTTCATTTAGAATAAGTTCGAATTCTTCTATGGTGACAGCGTTGTCGCGTAGCGCCTTAGATATGTGGTCTGTGATTGATATGAACTTTGTTTCAGCCAAGACGCAGATTTCATCGTGCTTTTTAGCTTTCATTGATCGTCGCCGGATGGTCACATTCCCAGCTGAAGAAATCAGATCACAGTTTAAAGCTGCTATCTCAAGGGCGGTGGCGATGGGGGCAGCAGTGATAGTTGATAATAGTCCAATCCACACCACACCAATGCACAGAGACACAGCCGTCAGTGTGGTGTCAACACCATCCATCGCGTTTACTGCGCGTTTGTACTTTTTGTATAGAGCGCGCCGCTGTTCAGCCTCTGCCCGTAGGGAGGTTTCAGCCTCGCTGATCTTTTCCAGGCGAAAATCTTGTGGGTCTTGTATTTTTGATAATTCCTCTATAAGCAGCATGATATGAAAGTTTAATTGGTCTGGAGGGGTAGGGTGGGTTAGCTCCTCTATTTACACGCACCTCTAACCTGTCGCCGCGGCTTACTGGCAAGACGCAGTGATGCCAAAGAAGATGTCAGTTTGCTTGATATCACTAAATCTTGAAATGACAGTTTTCAATATGCCCGCCAAAACGCTAGCCAAGAGTCACATAATACCATGCATTCTGTTCACAGGTGCATCGACTGTTTGTTTCTCTGCCTGATTACAGTAATGAGGTAGAGCGCGTCTTTTTCAAAAATAACTATGTTATTCTTCTGCTGGTGAGACAAGCGATAGTGGGACCTATACAGCCAGACGAAAAGGTTATTGGTGAGAACGTTTCGCCAAATACCACGTCATCATTGTATTGACAATCGCGCCCGAGATTCCCTGAGGGCGTTACTTTTGGCTGTTGTCCGACAGCGAAAGCGCACATAATTCGACCTGTTCGCGCGTTTGCTTAGGTGCTTTTGGTGGTCCTTGTGTTCGATGTCTATCTGCTTTGTATCCTCGTTCCACCCCAAGCTGAACTGTTAAGACTAAGGAAGCGAAGATACTCTTGCACCAGTAGTTGGTATTGCTTGTCGAAGTCATGTACATGTTTTGCAAATTGCACCAATACTTCGTCTTTCTTGTCAAACGCAGGATCGGCAGGAGGTATCAATGACTCGTAATCCTTGCTTATGTCTGGTTACTCCCTCATGGCTTTTGTTTTTCCGCTTAAGAATAGCGCCGAAAATGGTCAGAGTGACTGAAAATCGAAACGTTGGGTGTCGACGTTGAGGTCGTCACATCGGATGGCGTCTTCAGCGGCAAAAAATAACGCAAAGCTAGTTGTTAATCTTTCGTATGAGACATTATTAAGTGACTTATCACTCCAGCCATTGTGTGCCCGTATGACTCCGTTTACATGGATTGAAAGCGTTGCTCACATTTCGTTACCACGACACCCAAGGAGGTTAATGAAGTAAAATCCGGCGCCCGGAACGGTGATAATGTCGTTGTCATTGCTGAGGGTAAAACCACCAACGATTTGAAAGTTTTGCGTTGACTCCCAGCGATAGTAACCAGACGCATTTATTGATGTAATTTCTCTGACCGACGTGATACTGTCGGCCGTTAAGTACACAACCTTTAAGGCAGTACAAGTGCTTGCGTTTGCGTTGGCTTCCCCCGTCTCGTAGCCGAGAGTTTTAGTATTTAGTATCTAGGACGGAATTAAACGGGGAAGACGTCCCCAAGGCGCTTGCAGCGTGGTTACTAAGGAAGCCAGTACCGCGTAGACTCATAGTATACTAGCACTTTTCTTTCTCCTTTTCTTCAATTGCAAGGGTGATAGTGCAAGCCAGCATATTAACTGCCTAATGTCGTTCGTCTAAGATGCGTATCAAGAGCTCCTGGATCTTGCCTTTACGCAGTCTACACCAACGTGGTATTCCATAGAAGACAGTATGCGACTCCCACATAGGACTCACCACCGACCGGAATGACTTGTAGCAGGGTGCTATTTTTCCCCATTAACAATATTACCAGTTGTGTTTATTTGATTGAGGTGGATATAAAGCTGCGGAATGGTGCACAGCTTTTACCGGTTGCATGTTTAATACCATCCGAAAAATATTCTCATTCCGATGCGGTGTTCCCTTCCGAACCAATTAGGGTGGAACGCGCTTGAAAATAGTATCAACATGGTTGCCTACGAGCGCTTTTGCAAGTTTAATGTGGATAAAAACTCAAACTGGTGGCAGAAGCACAGCGAAAAACAAGGCCAGGCACCATATATATTTTTAGAGTCAACAGCAGCCACCAACCGATCCGTGATGCATGGAACCCCAACACGTATGCGTTTGACTTTTCAAAAGAGGCACAAAATTGACAACTTCGCACAGGATAGCCCAGGCAGGGTGGCTAAAAACGGTTTTGTGTATTTCATGCTGGACAAGTCTCAAGGCTTTGTCCGATCCTGGGTAGAGTGTCTCAACGATAACGTTCGGACGTACGTTTGAACAATCCTGGGCGCGCAAACTCAAACACGCAACACGATAGTGGGATCAGAGAAGGTTTTTGATGCACAAAAACAGCTTTTTGCAAACGTAGAAGATATGGCAGATACCGCAGCAGACATCCCCGAGACGATACAAAAGTACAAGGAATTGAGAGAGTACTATACATGATTCCAAGCGACATGGCGCTTCAAATCGGCTCCTATGAGGGGTATAACAACGAACTTCTTATAGCGGATGACTACATGACGCTAGGCGCAAACATCGATGTTAATTTGAAAAGGATGCTGGCACAAGTGCAAAGCGCCGGCAGTGCTAGCACACCACACCAGCTACAGCCAACAAAGCATGAAGAGGTCGGCTTTGACCCGTCCTCGCAAGACGTGCTTGCAGCACAAGTGCGGACCAGCATCACACAAAATGTGCAGGCATAAAAAGAAGCCGAAGACCACGATGCCAACAAAACAGCACTAGTCTTGGCTAGTATTGTGTCGGGGCTTGCGGCCATCTGTTTTCTCCGCTCTTGAACGACAAGCACCCTGTTCCGCGCTGTTCTCACCCTCGTGCTGCTATTTGCGCGTGATAATGTGAGCGCAGTGCACG
This sequence comes from Margaritifera margaritifera, assembly GCA_029931535.1. NCBI lineage: Eukaryota > Metazoa > Mollusca > Bivalvia > Unionida > Margaritiferidae > Margaritifera > Margaritifera margaritifera. The sequence continues at coordinate 3,117,451 of JAQPZY010001481.1, forward strand.
TTAATAATATCGATTACAATCGCGACGACGAGCGCCAATGACACTGCTGGCGGTTTTTGGGAGCAATGACATAATAGTGCCAACAATACCAAGCATCGTCGCCAGATCCTTTTCTGCAAGTGTTTTCAGCATCCCTGCCAGCCGCTCCAGTTGCTTCTCTCCCTTCTTTTGCCCTCGCGGGACGCGGGGGGTCAAGTGTCGGACGACAAGTGTCGGACGACGAGAAGCGGTGTCGTTGCGACGCCTGTGACTGCGAGCACTATCGTGCTTATAATAGACCGCATCGTTGTGAGAATTGAGGCTATGCCCTGTTCGCGAAAAATTGTTCGCAATCACTCGGAGTGTGTTGTGTTTTTATTGAGTATTTTGTCTGATCTCTCCCGAATCCGAGAAATCTTGCTGCGTTGGTCCTCTCGGTTCATGCTGGCAGCCTCTAGTCACTGTCCACGCTCGTCTTCTACCTGACAAATACTATAACGTATCTCCAGGCGCGACGTTTTGTCTTCCGCTTCGGTCAGCTTTCTTTCTTCTAAGGCGATGTTGTTATCGAGCTCTGTAAGCTTCGCGAGGTCATTAATAATCTCCCCATGGATACATTGAAGCGTCTTGTTGAGGCACATGATCTCTCGCATCGGGAGCTTGTAAGATTATACTGTTGTGTCCGCGAATCTCGACATAACGAGGAGCTCGGTATTTGTCATTGGGTCTATGTCGACTGATATCGCTTCTCGAGCTTTGACGATCTGCTCATTCGTTTTGTCTAGTAGGTTAAGCCTCCTTGAGGCCTAAAGCTCGGAAGAAATTAACATGAACTTGCTTTGGTAGCATGGATGGGGCCAAAAATTTATTTGGGTTGATTTTGTGCGATAAAATGATCCAGCTCCGGCCCCATTTTACTGCAAGGGCGCCGTTCTGCTTCGCCATAAACTGAAGATTGATGGTGCGTTTTTAAGGCGGATCAATGTCTCCGCGGCCAAATTCTTTCATTTCAAAGAGTCACCGACTTTAGCCATGTTTTACCAGACAGCACAATGACAAGTTGTGACAAGTCTTAACATATTAAAGAAAGGACACCTGAACTCCAATAGCAGCACGCTTTAGCATGCTAAAGCATGTCTCTATACGGAAATAAGCTCGACCATTTCGCTCCCTCCGCCACGCGCTTGGTGTAAAGAGTGTCCGGAGCACCGTCGTTGTGATCAATAATCCAAACACTACAGATCAAATTCAGATGCTTATTGTCAGATTTCCGAACCTCGGCAGCAACGATGTCAGTGTGTCCGGCACTGCTAGGCTAGGGAGTCTCTCAAAGACATGGCGCATCCGTCGATTAACGTCAGTGTCTTTTAACAAAACTGGTTTGCCCATATCCTCGATATGTGGGTCAGCGGAAGACAACACGCTCAACGGGTTAGAAAGACGCATCTAAAACGCGAGCGAAGACATAATACCGCAAATTGAAAAGACTGCCCAGACGGCACTCGTGTTGCATATGTTCATATACGTCGTTCTGGACGCGCAAATCAACATACAGAATGGCCAATTGATGTCGGTTCCCTTCTAGCCTGCACTTGCTTTCCGTGAGCAATGCGATCTTTGGTAAATTGAAGTTCCACTGCGCCATGATCGTCGGCAGGTGAGGCTGCGGCTGCTGCAAGAGCGTGTTTTTCTGAGCTAGTATACGCCCGAACAAGCACACGACAGAAGGGAGAAGCGGTTAACCCTGAGAGCTTAGACTTCTTAAGTTACAGTGTTTTTCATAACCGATCACTTCTATTTAGACATTATGGGATTGCGGACTATATGCAAGATTTACTTACCTCCGAAATTGAAGAGCTTGACACTGGGGCAAAAATTATGAACCTCTGAAACTGAAGATTTGACAACGGAAGTGCTTCAATGAGCACGGGCAATTTTTCATTTTGCAAAAACACATATTAACACCTTTTTACGAAGAACTTAACTTAGTTCAAATGACAATCAAGGCAGATATTAGACTGACTTTGTCAAGCAATATCAACAAACAAAGTAGAGGGGACCAATGTTTGGAACTATTTTGGAAGACTCTTAACATACATATGTGTCCACCTAGGTGGTCGGCGTATGAATAATATTCAAAATTAGATAGTAAATCGCCAGATAGCAGAGGCACTTACATAGCGACAATGGTGCAAAGTACCTGAGAGCTATGATCCAGATGACTTGCTTTGTGCACTCGCTAAAATTTCGAGGAAACCACCACGCTTTTTCTACTCGACCATTACACGTTTCTTTCTGATATCCGGCATAAGGAAATGACCGTTAGTAAGCTCGCCTATGCCAGCCGCAATGAGGGCATTAGCGTAGCGATCACAACACAAAAGTACAACGTAGTTGCCTGTGACTTTCGCGAGAAGATCTCGTGGATAGCCCTCTTCTACTGCAAAGACGAAGACTCATTTAGCGACACACTAAGAGAAAACAATATCATTGAAGCTGAGCGTCGAGTAGAGGCCTATGCATTTCTTAGAAAGGAAAGTTTTGTTAAGCTACTCCTGCGTACAGACTCAACATTGTCTTACCAGTTTGTCCACGCACCCGCATTTTGAGCTGGTTTAATGTGGTGGTTTCATATTTTGTACGTCATCAGCCACACTAGTACACTTGGGACCTTAGCATATATTTTCTATACGCGCTCAACCAACCATATCAAGAACTTAATAAGAACCATTGCGGTTTCTATAAGTGGCACGGATGCTGACGAGATGCTATATGGGTTGACTTTAGAAACGCACAACTCGGCTGTCAGAACGACGACTCACACGCGGTTGACCTCTTACCTTCTCTGGCCTTATGGCGATGAGCGGTGAAGAAGTACCAAAGACCTATGCCATATGCAAGGCTAAACTGTGGGCCAGGATAGGGTCGTCTCTGCTTTTCGGTAGGGTTGTCTCTGCTCAGACTGTACACAGTAGTGACTTAAAAATGATCCAATTATCCAGACCTCTTTGGCGAACATCAGCAGTTACCTTTACTTTAGGTACGGTGCGGTACTTGCACCCACTTCAGCTGGCATGATTACCTACAGACATGTCGATTTTGAGATGAAACAACAAATTACAAGCACAACCGATAATGGATGCACAAGAACTTGCTCAAGAGCGGACGATGGATGCGCCTCCATAACCGAATGCGCTGTTGGAACGACAAGATCAAAAAGTGACACAAGTCACCAAGGTTATACACCACAAATTACAAGCACAACCGACGATGGATTCACAGCGCAACCGAAAATGAATGCGTCAGCACAGCCGACTGCGCCGTCAGTACGACAAGCTCAGAAAGTAACACAAGTCACCAAGGTTAAACACCCAGGTAGAGTTGCTGCTGGTAAAAGACTTGACTCGATGCTGAAACAACGCCGGGCTGAGAAAAAATGCGGATGCTGCCCACACGCACGTCCCTTTCGCTGCTCAAGAGCAGCAGCAGGAGGCGATGGCATCTTATGTTCTATGTGGCGGCCTGGCTTTGGCAGCTGGCCTTCTTTATGCTTCTTCCGCGTCCGGGGACAAGCCAGCATCACAAGTAGTCAGAACGACAGTGCAGGAGCCACGCTTGCCGATTGCGCATGTACCGCATGCGGCGCTCTGATTGGCGCGGGCACCGCTTGCAGCTCGTGATCCTAAAAGTTTACTGACAAGCCTTTCAAGGTAAGCGTGCCCACACCGACACAGTTCTCAGTCGGGTGGACGCCCACCGACGACTGATGAGCACTTCCTTTGGTACGCCCTACCTAGTTTTTTTTGTTATCTTGCTTACCAGCACTTGCTTGTCATCCCTATGGCGCGAGTAGTCTAAGGGAAGCCACACTAATTGCAAGTGCCTGGTCGTCCGCTCGTATCCGTTCCATGTCTCTGGCGCCAACTTTGGCCTCAGTGCCTATGGCTATTATATGCCTCAGTTATTTTTGAGAGGGCTTCCATCCACTTGTTTTTACCGGTAGCCAAGAAATATCGCTCGAGTATAGTTTGGAGAGTAAGATGAAAGCGGTCAATCTGCACGAGTAGTGCGTGGTACTTTGACTTGGCCAAGAGGTGTCAATGCAATTGGCTTTCATCAGGTCCGCAGAGAGGTGGGAAGTGAATTCAGTACCGCTGTCTGTCCGTAGCTTGGGGACCGGGATTAGTTGCTCTGCTCGAGTCAAAATCCGGGTCATTCCCGCAGTTGTGTCGCTTGTGCTTTTCAGAGACTCGGCGTGGACACAGCGCCTGTTGTTGCCGTAATAATGCCCTTGTAGTCGTGGTTGAGCCGATTCAGCTCATCAAAGAACACTATGTGCCAGGAGGGCCCCTAGCCGGCTCGAACTCTTTAGGTTTTATGGCCTACCGCGTTTGTTGCTGCGAAATTGTGCTTTTGTTCTTGATTGCAAAGTGTAACTTCTCCATGCTTAGCACAAGTGCGAAGCGGGTAGCAAGAGTCGTTGCAGTCTAAGTCAAAACCGCTGTCCTCTTCAACTTGTTCGCGCCAATGACCTTGGTGCCCTCTTGGGAAACAAACAATCCTTGGCGTGGATCCCGACGGTAGCTGCCAAAGAGGGAAGCGCGTCTTGGCTATAGTGCGAGAGTGCAGCCCTAAGGTCACTTCGTTGAAAAACTTTTCGACCCACTCCATGACCTGCTGGTAGCGCTTTTCGGTCCATCTTTTGCGGTCGTTGAGCTGGTCGCCCACAACGTTGCCAGACAGAGGGCGCCAAACTCGGCCGAGCGTTTTGCCTACCTGAACGGAGAAGCCGTCCACAATGCCATTGTTGTAGACCAAACTGCAGGGCTCGATGCTGGCGGATAATATCATTGGATTCCTTGCTGGTAATGCAGATCGCTATCGTGCCATCTTCCTCGTGGTGGATGACTGTCATAATGTCGCCGACAGAGTCCAAAGGGATAACAGTCTCTTTAGCGTTGCTGGGGTGAGGCAACTTATCGCTGGTCGCTGTCTACCCGGACATACTTGTTGGCGTAAAGCTTCGTGAAAGCTTTGACGTCCTTCTTTAGAAACCAATCGTGGGTGTCATGCAAGAGTAGCTAAAAGGGCGTCTTGATGTTTGTGTTGCGGGACTCAGACTCCATCCGGTAGACCACGTTGACGTGAATATCGCAAGGTTGGGGTTGGCCGTTTGGCGGCGCTTCTAAAGAGCCCGCATGTACCGGCCGAGACACTCACTGAGCAAGGAATGATTGCATCAAAAGTCCTGGCAATCCCCGAGCGGCTGTGAGAAGTCCACCCACCGGGAAAAGACAGAGGATTGGTCTCTGCCACCCTCACGTAGTTCCTGTTTTGGCCAATCAAGTTGCGGTTCCTGTTTTATTTATCACGTATGAAGACAACACAAACATCTGGCTCGAGAGAGTCACGGATATCCAACCAGTCTTGCTCATTCATCTCTTTAAAGAGCTTATTAACAATCTCTCTGTTGTTCGGGACGGGCTTTCTCAGGGCTTTGCGAAAGCACTTGGCCTCTTTTTGTGCAAGCACCACGCTGCTTTTTCGAAACGTCTGGGCCCAAGGCCTCTCGCCCTTTTTCTGTCCATGAGGTTAATCTCAATTTCTGTGGTATAATTCTGCCCTTTGGGATGCATGAGAATAAGAGTTGACTTATCAGTTTGTACGAGACTTGTTGCGCTTTGATGCGTAACATCAGCATATACATCAGAAAGCTCATAACCTGCCTTAGAGCTGTCTGTCGTTCCGACAAAGTCTCATGTCATCAGTCATCTGTTTTCTATTAATCTGAGATTTTTTGTTCAAATATTTTTCAATGACATGCAAATGCTCATATAGATTTGTGTCTAAAGAGACATTTGTTTAGTTTTTTCTGACCGGCGAATTTTCAGCCATTTTCACAACAGTTAGAATTCAAAATGAACTCGAGAGAGATTTACTAAGAGCTCTACTCAATTAGTCAACATACAGGTAGAGAATGATAGTTAAAGGATATTTCTAAATTATATAGTCAAAACATTACAAAAACAAAATCATTTCTTTTCATGCTTTAATTACATTGAACCAGCAACCTGTGATTCTAAAGTACCTATTATGAATGAGGTTTAATTATCACGTCTTTGTTACCTGGCACCTTTGTTAGGCCTTTGCTATTTACTGATTAAAAATGACGTGTAATTATCGCGCTTTTGTTACCCGGCGCCTTTGTTCTTTAAACGACCGTCATTGTTTATCTGGCTTTGGCGCCTCAGTTGATAAAAACAATATTATTGACCTAATTTTCTAAGGCGGACAACGCAAATCAAACGCTATAACCAATTAAACGTCGTAACAAGGGAACGTTATAACAAAGCCTTTGGAATACATTAAGTTAGGACTTTGGCCGGAAAATTTAAACTCAGACGTTATAACAGAGTAAAGGTTGTATACAAGAACGTAATAAACAATCAACACTGTATGTATATATATATATATATATATATATATATATATATATATATATATATATATATATATCTATAGAGCAAACGGTTTCTCTGACTGCGCGTTTTAAGTATTTGAGCTATTTTCTGCATACTGCATACTTATGCGAGCCAGTGAAGCTTCCAACCCACAGTCCTTGCAAAACGCGTAACTGGCTATAACGGAAATCCCGCATCCTGTGTAGGGATAAGTCCCGCCTGGCCTTCAAAGTTTATGTGCGTGCGCTTTATAGTATTCGTTTATACAGCTTTTGTCATACTTCTCAGTACTCCCCAGAGTAAGCCAAGCGCAAGTGCTTTTTTCCCTCTACACTCATTAACGCTATTCAAACCAGATGGATCTTCATTGTTCAACCTGATCAAACAAATGGCCGTTGTTAAAATTTGAAACTAAATTTCTCCTTACGCTTCACTTCGGGGTAGTAACCTATTCTTAAATGCAAGTTGAACGCACTGGCTGCTATTTTCTCCAACCATCACCTTGATTAATAAATTGGGATGATAATATACAGTTTTGGGAATGCTATTTCTACTTTCTCCAACTCTGAATGATACATTGTCGAATCCGGGGTCATCCAGGCACTTGACCACATACGGGAGCACTCTTCACCTAACCACCCCAATGGCCGGTGAAAACAACGGCTTAGTTACTGATGAATTCCAATAGTAATACAACAGATACCAGACGCTAGCTTGAGAAAAGAAAAATGGGCTAAATTCGTACAAAATCATTCCTTTATGTTGCCTACCAGTACGGTAACGCTCTCCAATGTTGTTCGTGTAAGCACTAACATTTAAAAATCATTTTCATTTTTTTCCCATCATGCTACGATCAAGTTGTTGTTCCACGTCAAGGTGTGCATAATACTTGTCTGCTTTTTCATTTATCATAGATGAAGGTCTAGAATTTTCACTTTTTTTTAAATGTAAAAGAATCGTAATTTTTCATCGATAATCGGAGGTCAGGGGGTTAGACTTGTCGCAAGCTTCATTGCGATAATTTCTTTTGTATGTTCAATAATAAACGAATTCTTAAATTGGTACCGTTTTTCTTTAAATGTCATTTTTTAAAGTCTTGCCAAACGTAGCACCTTCACTTTTGTGTGCGTGGCAACCGCACAGACCTATTGAGGCTAAAATTTAAACACAAGAGGGGTATCGATTAATAACTGTGTTATTGATAATTGTCAACTTTAATCACTAGTGTTTGGAAAATATTGAACTGATTTAAGTTTTTCTCTGTCCGCAGAAAAGCAAAATATAATAATAACGCAAAAGACCCTATTTTTCATTTTTATTTATCTCTGATAAGTTTTGATGATTAACATAATACAAGGAATCTATCGCCCATTGTTTTCCTCTACATGATCGTACTTTGTACCAAGAATAACAAGATACGCTGGTAAGTTTTGTATTTATATTGCAAGACGATGTTTTGCTGTTATTGAACTTCGAACCCAACGTTCCTGAATTGCCGTCAGGCACATATACCACAAGACCAAAAGGTTCTTATCAGCTGGCTTGTTACTAAGTCTCGTACACTTAATCATCAAAATCCGAAGCGGATTTTCGCCCATGGCTTGCAACGATGCATAAACTTCGACCATGATATATTACTTAGAAAGACTTTAATAGTTTGTTCTTGTTTTAAAAAGCGGTAACTTTAATGACTTAAACAGAAGTCATGTATTATTTTTCTAGGTATTGCAAATTCATCTGACAGTAGTGTCGTCCATTGTGTAGTTTTATACCTTTTATCAACGTCCTGTCCAACATTTTGTAACAACCATATTTCAGTTAGGAACACCTGTGTATAAAGACAAGGCTTCGTAGATCCTATTCAACAACGAATAAATACGTATTTACTTGCATATAACGACCATCTATCCAAAAATACTATTTCTAGATTGTCCTTCTGATTTAGCTTAAACATATTTTATTGCCACAAATCTTGACTAATGGGGTCGGGCTGCAAGCTCTCACAACTTAGAATAAGTCATTTCCCCAAATTTATTAAAAATGTAGAAGTATAGTGACACAACAGTAATATAGTTTCATGCAGTTATATACATATATACTCGATTCTTGTACGAGAGAGAGAGAGAGAGAGATTACATAATTGAATGAATCGTGTCAGATATCGAACAAGAGTATAAGAGTAAAAAAAATAAATACCCAAAACAATAATTTATTATATTTTCCATGTCAGTAAGAATCGTGGCCTTTCTGAAAACGTCAGCATTGAGGAAGTCCTCCTTGAAATCACCGATATAAATAATATTTTATTTTACGCTAGCCTGTGAATTAGCGGTATTTCCAATAGAAATAATTTTGATAATTCACTGGAGTGAATTACGAAAAATATTTTGTCACTGCGCCCAATAGACATGGATAACATTATGACCAAGAAATTTGATCCGCTTTTGTCACTTGCTTGGTCTTGTGGTAAGTATGGTCACACAAGAGTACCAGGTTCAAATCTCACAAAATGCTTATATTTTTTTCTTCAATTTTTTTGTTTATGTGCTTTTTGGCTTTGAATTAGGGAAGAGAAGTATGTTACTACTGATATTTTCCGCGCGAATATACACAAAACACAACAGAACAGAATCGGTAAACAGCTAACATTATCGCCTGGGATACTGTAAGAAATGTGCTACTTCAATTAATTATACATTTTGCTAGCCAGGAGTGTACTGGGTAAGCAACTCGGCCCTGGACTTATCTGCCGGGACAGGCCCGGGTTTTGCTCACACCAGTAAAACACCGGTAAAAACGGATTTTTTTGACGGCCCACCGGCCCACCGATGTGGCGGTCTGCCGGGACAGGCCCGGGGTTTTGCTCACACCGGTAAAACACCGGTAAAAACGGATTTTTTGCGGCGGCCCACCGGGATTTGTCCCAGTATGCCCAATGGCCAGTACACCACTGTTGCTAGCTAATACGTTTAAGCATAAAAAGAAGAAAATTTGCTTGTTCCGAGTGAATAACGGATATATTTCATCTCGTGGGTAAAAAACTCAAGTATTTTCACCCACTCGATGAAATATATTCGTTATTCACTCGATACTAGCAAATATCCTCTATATCACAGATTGAAGCCCCGCACATTGTTGATATTCAATGAATCCGAAAAGTGTAAAGATACAGACGGAGGGCGGTAGATTACAAGCAACGTATATTTTGTATCTTTTACACAAACTTCTAGCCCCATCCTTAAAGGATGCGCGTCAACCGATTTGCACATGATTCAAAATCATTTTTGTTTCTAAAATATAGACTATTACACCTTCTCCATGGTTTGTTGGATCACACCTAACTCGTTTATGGTAACCTTCTAACTTGATATCATCGTCTGTAATATTATTATTGAGATGAGTATCTGTTAGTGTAATAATGTCAAAATCATCAAAATATACAGCGAGCAAATCTAATTTATGGCGAACAGATCTAATATTTACAAGTACAAAAGATAACGTACTATCTCTTTACGACATAAGTGAAGTATTGCAGCTGTACGAATCAGACGAATCCGACACAGATATTGCACCTGGATTCAGCACAATGTCTTCAAATAATAAAAAAACTAAAATCAACCGTAATATACTAGTGATTAAGTTTGCGACCACTAGATTTGCAAAAGAAGTACCCGTTAGATTCATTTTAATATATCTATTAATACTACCGGCATGTGGCAAGCAAAAACGCTGAAAAATCAAGATGACAACATATGAACTATAGCAAGGACTGAGCGAGTGGGTTTGGATAAGTTAAGAGACAAAGACTCTCTCTCTCTCTCTCTCTCTCTCTCTCTATGTATATATATATATATATATATATATATATATATATATATATATATATATATATATATATATATATATATATATGGCCCTACTCTAACATGCGCAATTCTATCACCACCTAATTACTCAATACAATTTTGATCTGATATACACTTCAGATTAGACAAATACTTTCTACAAATGACAACACATGCACTAAGTATTGCTAAAATGATCCACACATGCACTAAGTACTATTACTCAAATGATCCACACATGCACTAAGTACTACTACTCAAATGATCTACGCTTGCGCTAAGTATTACTACTCAAATGATCCACACATGCATTAAGTATTACTACTCAAATGATATGCTAAATTCTAAATGAAGTATTGAGAAGTTTTCCACATGTGATTGCTGGATTTATTCGCTCTGATAACTGAATGACTAAACTTTGCCTTTTCAACAATACACATTATCTTGTGCTCATAGCAAATATGAATGATAATATTATTCTGCTAATACAACAGATATTAAACTGTTCTTTTCATTTGGCAAATATTCAATTTATCTGTTCACTTAACGGATAGGAAATTGTGAGCCTATGCTGATCACTCGAAATTGTGAAACTATGCTATTCAGATAAAAGACATGAACATCGATGAAATTGTACTGTTCACATATGACATAAATGTATGAAATAGTGATATTGTATTGTTTATATAAAATACACAAATATATGAAAATATAATATTGTACTGTTCATATAACAGACACAAAGATATGGAAATTTGATACCACGCCGTTCATATAACGGACGAAAAGCCACCCTTTTGCATTGTAATGGGGCCTAACACAAGAAATTGACTCTAATATGAATACAAAGGCTGGAGCATGTCATGGATACATCGACCACTCAGATCACGTGGTGCTGAGCGTGGACACGTGGCTTCCACACAGCCAATACAATTGGTTCCACAAACCAAAAATATTACGGGGTCAAGCACCCGGCATGTCATCTGGAAATACAAACAACTGAACCGTGTAATACATGGGCTAGAAACGCCTAGCGTCTTTAAGCAGAAATACCACTATAAATATTATGAAGGCGTACACAAGAAAAGACCTAGTTACACATTAAAACCAAGTTTATATGTGAATCTATCTGCAAGGAAATAATCACGCAGGATTATAAGTCGCTGGAACCCTTCTCATTCCTTACTATATACAACATTCAACTCAGCTTGTCAATTTAGATAAAAATACTACTGTAAACTGAAACAGGCACCATTAAATCTGACAGCATTGTGTTATGTGAAATTTGTCTGACTTAGTGGAAATAGGAGCATATACCATCATACCCTTACATTAAAAAAAAGACAAAAAAAAAACAAACAAACAAACAAAAAAAAAAAACAAACAAAAATACAAACAGATAAACAAAACAAAACACCCCCTAATAAAATTATAGATACCTACGCAATAATGTATGCTTAAATAGGTTTAAATATATGTTCAAAATATATGTGTAGGAGCCAAGCCAGATCAATCTCTTCGTAAAGATTGTATTCGCCACTAAGAAGTTCACGAAATAAAAAAATAACAAACATTTCCCATTCAATGTTTTTGTATTAATACAAAAGCCTGTGGAGAAGGCGGTAGTTGTCTAACCAAGTAAAACCATTAGAAACAAAAGAGAAAGAAAAAAAAGAAAAACAGAACAAAACAAGAAAATACAGGAAATTAAATTAAATTAAGATTGAATATTCATAAAAGAACAAATTAAAAATAAATGAATCTGAAATAAGTAATATAAATGATTCAAAATAATCTCGTTCATAACTAATTCATTTAAAAGTGAATAAATTTAAATGAATTGTAAATAATTAATATAAAACTCAAAATTAACTCGCAGACACAAATGATGAAGTAAGTAGCGAAATTCGTTTTGAAAACAGTTTCAAATTTCAAATTTCATCCTAATCAGCGTCTTGTCGGTGTTTGATGAATCATCGGCATCAGTGTCAGCATCGGGTGTATTTATCCATTTATTGTGTTATTTGGTGCGGATCCGGAATACCACTCAGGGATTTCATTTGATATATCTGACCTTGTGAAGTATATGTGTAATATATATGTCCACCCTAAGTCCAAAGATAGTCAATATTCTTGGCTTTCTTGGACAAGATCAATGTTTCGACTAGTATATGGTGCTGTTGGGCTGTTTGATCAAATCCTCTTTGACGAAAACTTTGCTAGGATTTTATTTCAGTTCCTTTCGTCCTCGTCTTTTAAGTTTTAAATATTACAATGATGGGAGCTTTTCCTCCCTTGGTTTTAACAACTTGCTGGTGTTTACTTGGTCTTTGGTTGAGTTTATACAAAGGTTGAATTAATTGGCTGAGAAGACTGGCCGGTGTTTACTTGCCCGTTGGTGGTGTTTATACAAAGGTTAAATGTATTGGCTGAGACAACTTGCTGGTGTTTACTTGCCCGTTGGTGGTGTTTATACAAAGGTTGAATGAATTGGCTGAGACAACTTGCTGGTGTTTACTTGGCATTTGTTGTTGCACATACAAAGGTATGATTGTATACAAAGATAACACTAAAATCACGATTATGTGGATTTAATAAATTGGTGATAGCATAATAAAAAAAAACAAAAAAAAAAACGTTTCATATATATCCTTGAGTAGCCGTATTTCGTGCCCTCAACGTGAATTTTAACGCGTTCGTTATAATATTGTGAGAATCTATTCAAATAACCATAGAAAATGTTCAGCTATATCTACTTCATTTAATCATCGTTAACAAAATTTTGACATTAATGTACATTAGTTCAGAATTACCTTTTTTTCGAGCGTGTGTAAGTTTACGTATTTCCGGAAGTGCATCCATGGTTCGTGACACTGACTAAAAAGTCACGTGGCATATGACCGGAATGTACCTGTTAGACCAATGTCTGGATATTATTAGTTTATAGCGTCTCCGTGTTTTTGAAATAAAAAAAAATAAAAATAAAAATGATTTTTTTTTCTTCGTTCATTCTATATGCAGTTTGTGCACTTACATTACTACTTGCTTGTTCTGTACCATATAAATACATGAATCAAGAGAGAGAGAGAGAGAGAGAGAGAGAGAGAGAGAGAGAGAGAAAAGGAGAGAGAAATTTAAAAACAGACACTGGTGAATGGATACACATTTTATTATAATAGATTCAATGTCTTTTGATGTAGAATATATGTTTATTATGCAATAATACTGAAACGAAAAATTCCGTAGTGAATATACATTTCCAGTGTAAATTTTTCTTATCTTGTATAAGAACCCCAATTGATTAAAACCAAATATTTACATTGGCTTTGCCATTATATAAATTCTCAAGGTGGGTTTTCCTGTTCAAGATATGTAAACAAAGCCAACATGTGATCAGAGGGCCTATCTTTAGCATATAATACAAAATTCAAGGTCAAAATGTCAGACACAAATAAGGCGTTAGTGAAAAAACAGATTTTCATTCTGATTTTTTTAAATTACATGAAATTACCTGTTTAAATATCATTTTGTCTGATTTTACTGTTTAATTCATTCCGGTCACTATTGAAGAACGCTGGTGACACAGTTGATGACATTATTGAAAATCTAAAGAAAAATGTCCAGCAATAATAGTGCATTGTATTTATGCAACTTACTTAAACTATACGTTAATGGAAATCTTTCGTGAGTCTTTAATGGTTGCAATATATGTTGTACATGATACGCGTACCCTTCCCCATTTGTTATCTCTACGGAGTGTGTAGATAGTATTTACAATGAAGCTTGGAATTATTTATTGTGTACACGGAGATTACTTCAAAGCTTACATAGTATGCGTAAGGTCTAGTACGTAAACTAATGACGAGTTTCAGTAATATCGCCGCATAATTTATTATAAAGCCGACTTACACATACGAAATTTCAAATACGAAATACATGCCACTTGATGAACTTCGTGGATTTTCAAGTATGAATATCTACCGTTTTCGATTTAATAAGTCATGATATCGTATGTACATTAGAGGCGAAGTTTTGGAAAGGGAACTCAACAAAAATACAATATACCCCTTTGTGGGTGGGTGTAAATATGTTTGAATTCCAGAAGGACGTATATATATTAACACGACTATAGGCGGTAGATTAGTGTTATAATATATTTAACACGACTATAGACGGTGGATTAGTGTTATACTATATTAACACGACTATAGACGGTTGATTAGTGTTATAATATATTAACATGACTATAGATGGTGGATTAGTGTTATAATATATTAACACGACTATAGACGGTAGATTGGTGTTATTATATATTAACACGACTATAGACGATGGATTAGTGTTATAATATATTAACATGACTACAGACGGTAATTTAGTGTTATAATATATTAACATGACTATAGACGGTGGATTAGTGTTATAATATATTAACATGACTATAGACGGTGGATTAGTGTTATAATATATTAACATGACTATAGACGGTGGATTAATGTTATAATTTATTAACCTGACTATAGAGGGTGGATTAATGTTGTGATTTATTAGCACGACTATAGACGGTGGATTAGTGTTATAATATATTAACACGACTATAGGCGGTGGATTAGTGTTATAATATGCATCATTTATGTTTTACAGGTGATGAGTCCCAGTGATAGTAACCAGACGCATTTATTGATGTAATTTCTCTGACCGACGTAATACTGTCGGCCGTTAAGTACACAACCTTTAAGGCAGTACCAGTGCCTGCGTTTGCGTTGGCTTCCCCCGTCTCGTAGCCGAGAGTTTTAGTATTTAGTATCTAGGACGGAATTAAACGGGGAAGATGTCCCCAAGGCGCTTGCAGCGTGGTTACTAAGGAAGCCAGTACCGCGTAGACTCATAGTATACTAGCACTTTTCTTTCTCCTTTTCTTCAATTGCAAGGGTGATAGTGCAAGCCAGCATATTAACTGCCTAATGTCGTTCGTCTAAGATGCGTATCAAGAGCTCCTGGATCTTGCCTTTACGCAGTCTACACCAACGTGGTATTCCATAGAAGACAGTATGCGACTCCCCCATAGGACTCACCACCGACCGGAATGACTTGTAGCAGGGTGCTATTTTTCCCCATTAACAATATTACCAGTTGTGTTTATTTGATTGAGGTGGATATAAAGCTGCGGAATGGTGCACAGCTTTTACCGGTTGCATGTTTAATACCATCCGAAAAATATTCTCATTCCGATGCGGTGTCCCCTTCCGAACCAATTAGGGTGGAACGCGCTTGAAAATAGTATCAACATGGTTGCCTACGAGCGCTTGCAAGTTTAATGTGGATAAAAACTCAAACTGGTGGCAGAAGCACAGCGAAAAACAAGGCCAGGCACCATATATATTGTTAGTGTCAACAGCAGCTACCAGCCGATCCGTGATGCATTGAACCCCAACACGTATGGGTTTGACTTTTCAAAAGAGGCACAAAATTGACAACTTCGCACAGGATAGCCCAGGCAGGGTGGCTAAAAACGGTTTTGTGCATTTCATGCTGGACAAGTCTCAAGGCTTTGTCCGATCCTGGGTAGAGTGTCTCAACGATAACGTTCGGACGTACGTTTGAACAATCCTGGGCGCGCAAACTCAAACACGCAACACGATAGTGGGATCAGAGAAGGTTTTTGATGCACAAAAACAGCTTTTTGCAAACGTAGAAGATATGGCAGATACCGCAGCAGACATCCCCGAGACGATACAAAAGTACAAGGAATTGAGAGAGTACTATACATGATTCCAAGCGACATGGAGCTTCAAATTGGCTCCTATGAGGGGTATAACAACGAACTTCTTATAGCGGATGACTACATGGCGCTAGGCGCAAACATCGATGTTAATTTGATAAGGATGCTGGCAAAAGTGCAAAGCGCCGGCAGTGCTAGCACACCACACCAACTACAGCCAACAAAGCATGAAGAGGTCGGCTTTGACCCGTCCTCGCAAGACGTGCTTGCAGCACAAGTGCGGACCAGCATCACACAAAATGTGCAGGCATAAAAAGAAGCCGAAGACCACGATGCCAACAAAACAGCACTAGTCTTGGCTAGTATTGTGTCGGGGCTTGCGGCCATCTGTTTTCTCCGCTCTTGAACGACAAGCACCCTGTTCCGCGCTGTTCTCACCCTCGTGCTGCTATTTGCGCGTGCTAATGTGAGCGCAGTGCACGTCAATAATATCGATTACAATCGCGACGACGAGCGCCAATGACACTGCTGGCGGTTTTTGGGAGCAATGACATAATAGTGCCAACAATACCAAGCATCGTCGCCAGATCCTTTTCTGCAAGCGTTTTCAGCATCCCTGCCAGCCGCTCCAGTTGTTTCTCTCCCTTCTTTTGCCCTCGCGGGACGCGGGGGGTCAAGTGTCGGACGACAAGTGTCGGACGACGAGAAGCGGTGTCGTTGTGACGCCTGTGACTGCGATCACTATCGTGCTTATAATAGACCGCATCGTTGTGAGAATTGAGGCTATGCCCTGTTCGCGAAAAATTGTTCGCAATCACTCAGAGTGTGTTGTGTTTTTATTGAGTATTTTGTCTGATCTCTCCCGAATCCGAGAAACCTTGCTGCGGTGGTCCTCTCGGTTCATGCTGGCAGCCTCTAGTCACTGTCCACGCTCGTCTTCTACCTGACAAATACTATAACGTATCTCCAGGCGCGACGTTTTGTCTTCCGCTTCGGTCAGCTTTCTTTCTTCTAAGGCGATGTTGTTATCGAGCTCTGTAAGCTTCGCGAGGTCATTAATAATCTCCCCATGGATACATTGAAGCGTCTTGTTGAGGCATATGATCTCTCGCATCGGGAGCCTGTAAGATTATACTGTTGTGTCCGCGAATACCAACATAACGAGGAGCTCGGTATTTGTCATTGGGTCTATGTCGACTGATATCGCTTCTAAAGCTTTGACGATCTGCTCATTCGTTTTGTCTAGTAGGTTAAGCCTCCTTGAGGCCTAAAGCTCGGAAGAAATTAACATGAACTTTCTTTGATAGCATGGATGGGGCCAAGAATTTATTTGGGTTGATTTTGTGCGATAAATGATCCAGCTCCGGCCCCATTTTACTGCAAGGGCGCCGTTCTGCTTCGCAATAAACTGAAGATTGATGGTGCGTTTTTAAGGCGGATCAATGTCTCCGCGGCCAAATTCTTTCATTTCAAAGAGTCACCGACTTTAGCCATGTTTTATCAGACAGCACAATGACAAGTTGTGACAAGTCTTAACATATTAAAGAAAGGACACCTGAACTCCAATAGCAGCACGCTTTAGCATGCTAAAGCATGTCTCTATACGGAAATAAGCTCGACCATTTCGCTCCCTCCGCCACGCGCTTGGTGCAAAGAGTGTCCGGAGCACCGTCGTTGTGATCAATAATCCAAACACTACAGATCAAAATCAGATGCTTATTGTCAGATTTCCGAACCTCGGCAGCAACGATGTCAGTGTGTCCGGCACTGCTCGGCTAGGGAGTCTCTCAAAGACATGGCGCATCCGTCGATTAACGTTAGTGTCTTTTAACAAAACTGGTTTGCCCATATCCTCGATATGTGGGTCAGAGGAAGACAACACGCTCAACGGGTTAGAAAGACGCATCTAAAACGCGAGCGAAGACATAATACTGCAAATTGAAAAGACTGCCCAGACGGCACTCGTGTTGAATATGTTCAAATCAACATACAGGCTAATTCATGTCGGTTCCCTTCTAGCCTGCACTTGCTTTCCGTGAGCAATGCGATCTTTGGTAAATTGAAGTTCCACTGCGCCATGATCGTCGGCAGGTGAGGCTGCGGCTACTGCAAGAGCGTGTTTTTCTGAGCTAGTATACGCCCGAACAAGCATACGACAGAAGGGAGAAGCGGTTAACCCTGAGAGCTTAGACTTCTTAAGTTACAGTGTTTTTCATAACCGATCACTTCTATTTAGACATTATGGGATTGCGGACTATATGCAAGAATTTACTTACCTCCGAAATTGAAGAGCTTGACACTGGGGCAAAAATTATGAACCTCTGAAACTGAAGATTTGACAACGGAAGTGCTTCAATGAGCACGGGCAATTTTTCATTTTGCAAAAACTCATGTTAACACCTTTTTACGAAGAACTTAACTTAGTTCAAATGACAATCAAGGCAGATATTAGACTGACTTTGTCAAGCAATATCAACAAACAAAGTTGAGGGGACTAATGTTTGGAACCATTTTGTAAGACTCTTAACATACATACGTGTCCACCAAGGTGGTCGGCGTATGAATAATATTCAAAATTAGATAGTAAATCGCCAGATAGCAGAGGCACTTACATAGCGACAATGGTGCAAAGTACCTGAGAGCTATGATCCAGATGACTTGCTTTGTGCACTCGCTAAAATTTCGAGGAAACCACCACGCTTTTTCTACTCGACCATTACACGTTTCTTTCTGATATCCGGCATAAGGAAATGGCCGTTACTAAGCTCGCCTATGCCAGCCGCAATGAGGGCATTAGCGTAGCGATCACAACACAAAAGTACAACGCAGTTGCCTGTGACTTTCGCGAGAAGATCTCGTGGATAGCCCTCTTCTACTGCAAAAACGAAGACTCATTTAGCGACACACTAAGAGAAAACAATATCATTGAAGCTGAGCGTCGAGTAGAGGCCTATGCATTTCTTAGAAAGGAAAGTTTTGTTAAGCTACTCCTGCGTACAGACTCAACATTGTCTTACCAGTTTGTCCACGCACCCGCATTTTGAGCTGGTTTAATGTGGTGGTTTCATATTTTGTACGTCATCAGCCACACTAGTACACTTGGGACCTTAGCATATATTTTCTATACGCGCTCAACCAACCATATCAAGAACTTAATAAGAACCATTGCGGTTTCTATAAGTGGCACGGATGCTGACGAGATGCTATATGGGTTGACTTTAGAAACGCACAACTCGGCTGTCAGAACGACGACTCACACGCGGTTGACCTCTTACCTTCTCTGGCCTTATGGCGATGAGCGGTGAAGAAGTACCAAAGACCTATGCCATATGCAAGGCTAAACTGTGGGCCAGGATAGGGTCGTCTCTGCTTTTCGGTAGGGTTGTCTCTGCTCAGACTGTACACAGTAGTGACTTAAAAATGATCCAATTATCCAGACCTCTTTGGCGAACATCAGCAGTTACCTTTACTTTAGGTACGGTGCGGTACTTGCACCCACTTCAGCTGGCATGATTACCTATAGACATGTCGATTTTGAGATGAAACAACAAATTACAAGCACAACCGATAATGGATGCACAAGAACTTGCTCAAGAGCGGACGATGGATGCGCCAGCATAACCGAATGCGCTGTTGGAACGACAAGATCAAAAAGTGACACAAGTCACCAAGGTTATACACCACAAATTACAAGCACAACCGACGATGGATTCACAGCGCAACCGAAAATGAATGCGTCAGCACAGCCGACTGCGCCGTCAGTACGACAAGCTCAGAAAGTAACACAAGTCACCAAGGTTAAACACCCAGGTAGAGTTGCTGCTGGTAAAAGACTTGACTCGATGCTGAAACAACGCCGGGCTGAGAAAAAATGCGGATGCTGCCCACACGCACGTCCCTTTCGCTGCTCAAGAGCAGCAGCAGGAGGCGATGGCATCTTATGTTCTATGTGGCGGCCTGGCTTTGGCAGCTGGCCTTCTTTATGCTTCTTCCGCGTCCGGGGACAAGCCAGCATCACAAGTAGTCAGAACGACAGTGCAGGAGCCACGCTTGCCGATTGCGCATGTACCGCATGCGGCGCTCTGATTGGCGCGGGCACCGCTTGCAGCTCGTGATCCTAAAAGTTTACTGACAAGCCTTTCAAGGTAAGCGTGCCCACACCGACACAGTTCTCAGTCGGGTGGACGCCCACCGACGACTGATGAGCACTTCCTTTGGTACGCCCTACCTAGTTTTTTTTGTTATCTTGCTTACCAGCACTTGCTTGTCATCCCTATGGCGCGAGTAGTCTAAGGGAAGCCACACTAATTGCAAGTGCCTGGTCGTCCGCTCGTATCCGTTCCATATCTCTGGCGCCAACTTTGGCTTCAGTGCCTATGGCTGTTATATGCCTCAGTTATTTTTGAGAGGGCTTCCATCCACTTGTTTTTACCGGTAGCCAAGAAATATCGCTCGAGTATGGTTTGGAGAGTAAGGTGAAAGCGGTCAATCTGCACGAGTAGTGCGTGGTACTTTGACTTGGCCAAGAGGTGTCAATGCAATTGGCTTTCATCAGGTCCGCAGAGAGGTGGGAAGTGAATTCAGTACCGCTGTCTGTCCGTAGCTTGGGGACCGGGATTAGTTGCTCTGCTCGAGTCAAAATCCGGGTCATTCCCGCAGTTGTGTCGCTTGTGCTTTTCAGAGACTCGGCGTGGACACAGCGCCTGTTGTTGCCGTAATAATGCCCTTGTAGTCGTGGTTGAGCCGATTCAGCTCATCAAAGAACACTATGTGCCAGGAGGGCCCCTAGCCGGCTCGAACTCTTTAGGTTTTATGGCCTACCGCGTTTGTTGCTGCGAAATTGTGCTTTTGTTCTTGATTGCAAAGTGTAACTTCTCCATGCTTAGCACAAGTGCGAAGCGGGTAGCAAGAGTCGTTGCAGTCTAAGTCAAAACCGCTGTCCTCTTCAACTTGTTCGCGCCAATGACCTTGGTGCCCTCTTGGGAAACAAACAATCCTTGGCGTGGATCCCGACGGTAGCTGCCAAAGAGGGAAGCGCGTCTTGGCTATAGTGCGAGAGTGCAGCCCTAAGGTCACTTCGTTGAAAAACTTTTCGACCCACTCCATGACCTGCTGGTAGCGCTTTTCGGTCCATCTTTTGCGGTCGTTGAGCTGGTCGCCCACAACGTTGCCAGACAGAGGGCGCCAAACTCGGCCGAGCGTTTTGCCTACCTGAACGGAGAAGCCGTCCACAATGCCATTGTTGTAGACCAAACTGCAGGGCTCGATGCTGGCGGATAATATCATTGGATTCCTTGCTGGTAATGCAGATCGCTATCGTGCCATCTTCCTCGTGGTGGATGACTGTCATAATGTCGCCGACAGAGTCCAAAGGGATAACAGTCTCTTTAGCGTTGCTGGGGTGAGGCAACTTATCGCTGGTCGCTGTCTACCCGGACATACTTGTTGGCGTAAAGCTTCGTGAAAGCTTTGACGTCCTTCTTTAGAAACCAATCGTGGGTGTCATGCAAGAGTAGCTAAAAGGGCGTCTTGATGTTTGTGTTGCGGGACTCAGACTCCATCCGGTAGACCACGTTGACGTGAATATCGCAAGGTTGGGGTTGGCCGTTTGGCGGCGCTTCTAAAGAGCCCGCATGTACCGGCCGAGACACTCACTGAGCAAGGAATGATTGCATCAAAAGTCCTGGCAATCCCCGAGCGGCTGTGAGAAGTCCACCCACCGGGAAAAGACAGAGGATTGGTCTCTGCCACCCTCACGTAGTTCCTGTTTTGGCCAATCAAGTTGCGGTTCCTGTTTTATTTATCACGTATGAAGACAACACAAACATCTGGCTCGAGAGAGTCACGGATATCCAACCAGTCTTGCTCATTCATCTCTTTAAAGAGCTTATTAACAATCTCTCTGTTGTTCGGGACGGGCTTTCTCAGGGCTTTGCGAAAGCACTTGGCCTCTTTTTGTGCAAGCACCACGCTGCTTTTTCGAAACGTCTGGGCCCAAGGCCTCTCGCCCTTTTTCTGTCCATGAGGTTAATCTCAATTTCTGTGGTATAATTCTGCCCTTTGGGATGCATGAGAATAAGAGTTGACTTATCAGTTTGTACGAGACTTGTTGCGCTTTGATGCGTAACATCAGCATATACATCAGAAAGCTCATAACCTGCCTTAGAGCTGTCTGTCGTTCCGACAAAGTCTCATGTCATCAGTCATCTGTTTTCTATTAATCTGAGATTTTTTGTTCAAATATTTTTCAATGACATGCAAATGCTCATATAGATTTGTGTCTAAAGAGACATTTGTTTAGTTTTTTCTGACCGGCGAATTTTCAGCCATTTTCACAACAGTTAGAATTCAAAATGAACTCGAGAGAGATTTACTAAGAGCTCTACTCAATTAGTCAACATACAGGTAGAGAATGATAGTTAAAGGATATTTCTAAATTATATAGTCAAAACATTACAAAAACAAAATCATTTCTTTTCATGCTTTAATTACATTGAACCAGCAACCTGTGATTCTAAAGTACCTATTATGAATGAGGTTTAATTATCACGTCTTTGTTACCTGGCACCTTTGTTAGGCCTTTGCTATTTACTGATTAAAAATGACGTGTAATTATCGCGCTTTTGTTACCCAGCGCCTTTGTTCTTTAAACGACCGTCATTGTTTATCTGGCTTTGGCGCCTCAGTTGATAAAAACAATATTATTGACCTAATTTTCTAAGGCGGACAACGCAAATCAAACGCTATAACCAATTAAACGTCGTAACAAGGGAACGTTATAACAAAGCCTTTGGAATACATTAAGTTAGGACTTTGGCCGGAAAATTTAAACTCAGACGTTATAACAGAGTAAAGGTTGTATACAAGAACGTAATAAACAATCAACACTGTATGTATATATATATATATATATATATATATATATATATATATATATATATATATATATATATATATAGAGCAAACGGTTTCTCTGACTGCGCGTTTTAAGTATTTGAGCTATTTTCTGCATACTGCATACTTATGCGAGCCAGTGAAGCTTCCAACCCACAGTCCTTGCAAAACGCGTAACTGGCTATAACGGAAATCCCGCATCCTGTGTAGGGATAAGTCCCGCCTGGCCTTCAAAGTTTATGTGCGTGCGCTTTATAGTATTCGTTTATACAGCTTTTGTCATACTTCTCAGTACTCCCCAGAGTAAGCCAAGCGCAAGTGCTTTTTTCCCTCTACACTCATTAACGCTATTCAAACCAGATGGATCTTCATTGTTCAACCTGATCAAACAAATGGCCGTTGTTAAAATTTGAAACTAAATTTCTCCTTACGCTTCACTTCGGGGTAGTAACCTATTCTTAAATGCAAGTTGAACGCACTGGCTGCTATTTTCTCCAACCATCACCTTGATTAATAAATTGGGATGATAATATACAGTTTTGGGAATGCTATTTCTACTTTCTCCAACTCTGAATGATACATTGTCGAATCCGGGGTCATCCAGGCACTTGACCACATACGGGAGCACTCTTCACCTAACCACCCCAATGGCCGGTGAAAACAACTGCTTAGTTACTGATGAATTCCAATAGTAATACAACAGATACCAGACGCTAGCTTGAGAAAAGAAAAATGGGCTAAATTCGTACAAAATCATTCCTTTATGTTGCCTACCAGTACGGTAACGCTCTCCAATGTTGTTCGTGTAAGCACTAACATTTAAAAATCATTTTCATTTTTTTCCCATCATGCTACGATAAAGTTGTTGTTCCACGTCAAGGTGTGCATAATACTTGTCTGCTTTTTCATTTATCATAGATGAAGGTCTAGAATTTTCACTTTTTTTTAAATGTAAAAGAATCGTAATTTTTCATCGATAATCGGAGGTCAGGGGGTTAGACTTGTCGCAAGCTTCATTGCGATAATTTCTTTTGTATGTTCAATAATAAACGAATTCTTAAATTGGTACCGTTTTTCTTTAAATGTCATTTTTTAAAGTCTTGCCAAACGTAGCACCTTCACTTTTGTGTGCGTGGCAACCGCACAGACCTATTGAGGCTAAAATTTAAACACAAGAGGGGTATCGATTAATAACTGTGTTATTGATAATTGTCAACTTTAATCACTAGTGTTTGGAAAATATTGAACTGATTTAAGTTTTTCTCTGTCCGCAGAAAAGCAAAATATAATAATAACGCAAAAGACCCTATTTTTCATTTTTATTTATCTCTGATAAGTTTTGATGATTAACATAATACAAGGAATCTATCGCCCATTGTTTTCCTCTACATGATCGTACTTTGTACCAAGAATAACAAGATACGCTGGTAAGTTTTGTATTTATATTGCAAGACGATGTTTTGCTGTTATTGAACTTCGAACCCAACGTTCCTGAATTGCCGTCAGGCACATATACCACAAGACCAAAAGGTTCTTATCAGCTGGCTTGTTACTAAGTCTCGTACACTTAATCATCAAAATCCGAAGCGGATTTTCGCCCATGGCTTGCAACGATGCATAAACTTCGACCATGATATATTACTTAGAAAGACTTTAATAGTTTGTTCTTGTTTTAAAAAGCGGTAACTTTAATGACTTAAACAGAAGTCATGTATTATTTTTCTAGGTATTGCAAATTCATCTGACAGTAGTGTCGTCCATTGTGTAGTTTTATACCTTTTATCAACGTCCTGTCCAACATTTTGTAACAACCATATTTCAGTTAGGAACACCTGTGTATAAAGACAAGGCTTCGTAGATCCTATTCAACAACGAATAAATACGTATTTACTTGCATATAACGACCATCTATCCAAAAATACTATTTCTAGATTGTCCTTCTGATTTAGCTTAAACATATTTTATTGCCACAAATCTTGACTAATGGGGTCGGGCTGCAAGCTCTCACAACTTAGAATAAGTCATTTCCCCAAATTTATTAAAAATGTAGAAGTATAGTGACACAACAGTAATATAGTTTCATGCAGTTATATACATATATACTCGATTCTTGTACGAGAGAGAGAGAGAGAGAGAGAGATTACATAATTGAATGAATCGTGTCAGATATCGAACAAGAGTATAAGAGTAAAAAAAATAAATACCCAAAACAATAATTTATTATATTTTCCATGTCAGTAAGAATCGTGGCCTTTCTGAAACGTTTAAACGTCAGCATTGAGGAAGTCCTCCTTGAAATCACCGATATAAATAATATTTTATTTTACGCTAGCCTGTGAATTAGCGGTATTTCCAATAGAAATAATTTTGATAATTCACTGGAGTGAATTACGAAAAATATTTTGTCACTGCGCCCAATAGACATGGATAACATTATGACCAAGAAATTTGATCCGCTTTTGTCACTTGCTTGGTCTTGTGGTAAGTATGGTCACACAAGAGTACCAGGTTCAAATCTCACAAAATGCTTATATTTTTTTCTTCAATTTTTTTGTTTATGTGCTTTTTGGCTTTGAATTAGGGAAGAGAAGTATGTTACTACTGATATTTTCCGCGCGAATATACACAAAACACAACAGAACAGAATCGGTAAACAGCTAACATTATCGCCTGGGATACTGTAAGAAATGTGCTACTTCAATTTGTTATACATTTTGCTAGCCAGGAGTGTACTGGGTAAGCAACTCGGCCCTGGACTTATCTGCCGGGACAGGCCCGGGTTTTGCTCACACCAGTAAAACACCGGTAAAAACGGATTTTTTTAACGGCCCACCGGCCCACCGATGTGGCGGTCTGCCGGGACAGGCCCGGGGTTTTGCTCACACCGGTAAAACACCGGTAAAAACGGATTTTTTGCGGCGGCCCACCGGGATTTGTCCCAGTATGCCCAATGGCCAGTACACCACTGTTGCTAGCTAATACGTTTAAGCATAAAAAGAAGAAAATTTGCTTGTTCCGAGTGAATAACGGATATATTTCATCTCGTGGGTAAAAAACTCAAGTATTTTCACCCACTCGATGAAATATATTCGTTATTCACTCGATACTAGCAAATATCCTCTAATCACAGATTGAAGCCCCTCACATTGTTGATATTCAATGAATCCGAAAAGTGTAAAGATACAGACGGAGGGCGGTAGATTACAAGCAACGTATATTTTGTATCTTTTACACAAACTTCTAGCCCCATCCTTAAAGGATGCGCGTCAACCGATTTGCACATGATTCAAAATCATTTTTGTTTCTAAAATATAGACTATTACACCTTCTCCATGGTTTGTTGGATCACACCTAACTCGTTTATGGTAACCTTCTAACTTGATATCATCGTCTGTAATATTATTATTGAGATGAGTATCTGTTAGTGTAATAATGTCAAAATCATCAAAATATACAGCAAGCAAATCTAATTTATGGCGAACAGATCTAATATTTACAAGTACAAAAGATAACGTACTATCTCTTTACGACATAAGTGAAGTATTGCAGCTGTACGAATCAGACGAATCCGACACAGATATTGCACCTGGATTCAGCACAATGTCTTCAAATAAAAAAAAAACTAAAATCAACCGTAATATACTAGTGATTAAGTTTGCGACCACTAGATTTGCAAAAGAAGTACCCGTTAGATTCATTTTAATATATCTATTAATACTACCGGCATGTGGCAAGCAAAAACACTGAAAAATCAAGATGACAACATATGAACTATAGCAAGGACTGAGCGAGTGGGTTTGGATAAGTTAAGAGACAAAGACTCTCTCTCTCTCTCTCTCTCTCTCTATATATATATATATATATATATATATATATATATATATATATATATATATATATATATATATATATATGGCCCTACTCTAACATGCGCAATTCTATCACCACCTAATTACTCAATACAATTTTGATCTGATATACACTTCAGATTAGACAAATACTTTCTACAAATGACGACACATGCACTAAGTATTGCTAAAATGATCCACACATGCACTAAGTACTATTACTCAAATGATCCACACATGCACTAAGTACTACTACTCAAATGATCTACGCTTGCGCTAAGTATTACTACTCAAATGATCCACACATGCATTAAGTATTACTACTCAAATGATATGCTAAATTCTAAATGAAGTATTGAGAAGTTTTCCACATGTGATTGCTGGATTTATTCGCTCTGATAACTGAAAGACTAAACTTTGCCTTTTCAACAATACACATTATCTTGTGCTCATAGCAAATATGAATGATAATATTATTCTGCTAATACAACAGATATTAAACTGTTCTTTTCATTTGGCAAATATTCAATTTATCTGTTCACTTAACGGATAGGAAATTGTGAGCCTATGCTGATCACTCGAAATTGTGAAACTATGCTATTCAGATAAAAGACATGAACATCGATGAAATTGTACTGTTCACATATGACATAAATGTATGAAATAGTGATATTGTATTGTTTATATAAAATACACAAATATATGAAAATATAATATTGTACTGTTCATATAACAGACACAAAGATATGGAAATTTGATACCACGCCGTTCATATAACGGACGAAAAGCCACCCTTTTGCATTGTAATGGGTCCTAACACAAGAAATTGACTCTAATATGAATACAAAGGTTGGAGCATGTCATGGATACGTCGACCACTCAGATCACGTGGTGCTGAGCGTGGACACGTGGCTTCCACACAGCCAATACAATTGGTTCCACAAACCAAAAATATTACGGGGTCAAGCACCCGGCATGTCATCTGGAAATACAAACAACTGAACCGTGTAATACATGGGCTAGAAACGCCCAGCGTCTTTAAGCAGAAATACCACTATAAATATTATGAAGGCGTACACAAGAAAAGACCTAGTTACACATTAAAACCAAGTTTATATGTGAATCTATCTGCAAGGAAATAATCACGCAGGATTATAAGTCGCTGGAACCCTTCTCATTCCTTACTATATACCACATTCAACTCAGCTTGTCAATTTAGATAAAAATACTACTGTAAACTGAAACAGGCACCATTAAATCTGACAGCATTGTGTTATGTGAAATTTGTCTGACTTAGTGGAAATAGGAGCATATACCATCATACCCTTACATTAAAAAAAAGACAAAAAAAAACAAAAAAAAACAACAAAAAAACAAAAATACAAACAGATAAACAAAACAAAACACCCCCCTAATAAAATTATAGATACCTATGCAATAATGTATGCTTAAATAGGTTTAAATATATGTGCAAAATATATGTGTAGGAGCCAAGCCAAACCAATCTCTTTGTAAAGATTGTATTCGCCACTAAGAAGTTCACGAAATAAAAAAAATAACAAACATTTCCCATTCAATGTTTTTGTATTAATACAAAAGCCTGTGGTGAAGGCGGTAGTTGTCTAACCAAGTAAAACCATTAGAAACAAAAGAGAAAGAAAAAAAGAAAAACAGAACAAAACAAGAAAATACAGGAAATTAAATTAAACTAAGATTGAATATTCATAAAAGAACAAATTAAAAATAAATGAATCTGAAATAAGTAATATAAATGATTCAAAATAATCTCGTTCATAACTAATTCATTAAAAAGTGAATAAATTTAAATGAATTGTAAATAATTAATATAAAACTCAAAATTAACTCGCAGACACAAATGATGAAGTAAGTAGCGAAATTCGTTTTGAAAACAGTTTCAAATTTCAAATTTCATCCTAATCAGCGTCTAGTCGGTGTTTGATGAATCATCGGCATCAGCGTCAGCATCGGGTGTATTTATCCATTTATTGTGTTATTTGGTGCGGATCCGGAATACCACTCAGGGATTTCATTTGATATATCTGACCTTGTGAAGTATATGTGTAATATATATGTCCACCCTAAGTCCAAAGATAGTCAATATTCTTGGCTTTCTTGGACAAGATCAATGTTTCGACTAGTATATGGTGCTGTTGGGCTGTTTGATCAAATCCTCTTTGACGAAAACTTTGCTAGGATTTTATTTCAGTTCCTTTCGTCCTCGTCTTTTAAGTTTTAAATATTACAACGATGGGAGCTTTTCCTCCCTTGGTTTTGACAACTTGCTGGTGTTTACTTGGTCTTTGGTTGAGTTTATACAAAGGTTGAATTAATTGGCTGAGAAGACTGGCCGGTGTTTACTTGCCCGTTGGTGGTGTTTATACAAAGGTTAAATGTATTGGCTGAGACAACTTGCTGGTGTTTACTTGGCATTTGTTGTTGCACATACAAAGGTATGATTGTATACAAAGATAACACTAAAATCACGATTATGTGGATTTAATAAATTGGTGATAGCATAATAAAAAAAAACAAAAAAAAAACGTTTCATATATATCCTTGAGTAGCCGTATTTCGTGCCCTCAACGTGAATTTTAACGCGTTCGTTATAATATTGTGAGAATCTATTCAAATAACCATAGAAAATGTTCAGCTATATCTACTTCATTTAATCATCGTTAACAAAATTTTGACATTAATGTACATTAGTTCAGAATTACCTTTTTTTCGAGCGTGTGTAAGTTTACGTATTTCCGGAAGTGCATCCATGGTTCGTGACACTGACTAAAAAGTCACGTGGCATATGACCGGAATGTACCTGTTAGACCAATGTCTGGATATTATTAGTTTATAGCGTCTCCGTGTTTTTGAAATAAAAAAAAATAAAAATAAAAATGATTTTTTTTCTCCGTTCATTCTATATGCAGTTTGTGCACTTACATTACTACTTGCTTGTTCTGTACCATATAAATACATGAATCAAGAGAGAGAGAGAGAGAGAGAGAGAGAGAGAGAGAGAGAGAGAGAGAGAGAGAGAAAAGGAGAGAGAAATTTAAAAACAGACACTGGTGAATGGATACACATTTTATTATAATAGATTCAATGTCTTTTGATGTAGAATATATGTTTATTATGCAATAATACTGAAACGAAAAATTCCGTAGTGAATATACATTTCCAGTGTAAATTTTTCTTATCTTGTATAAGAACCCCAATTGATTAAAACCAAATATTTACATTGACTTTGCCATTGTATAAATTCTCAAGGTGGGTTTTCCTGTTCAAGATATGTAAACAAAGCCAACATGTGATCAGAGGGCCTATCTTTAGCATATAATACAAAATTCAAGGTCAAAATGTCAGACACAAATAAGGCGTTAGTGAAAAAACAGATTTTCATTCTGATTTTTTTAAATTACATGAAATTACCTGTTTAAATATCATTTTGTCTGATTTTACTGTTTAATTCATTCCGGTCACTATTGAAGAACGCTGGTGACACAGTTGATGACATTATTGAAAATCTAAAGAAAAATGTCCAGCAATAATAGTGCATTGTATTTATGCAACTTACTTAAACTATACGTTAATGGAAATCTTTCGTGAGTCTTTAATGGTTGCAATATATGTTGTACATGATACGCGTACCCTTTCCCATTTGTTATCTCTACGGAGTGTGTAGATAGTATTTACAATGAAGCTTGGAATTATTTATTGTGTACACGGAGATTACTTCAAAGCTTACATAGTATGCGTAAGGTCTAGTACGTAAACTAATGACGAGTTTCAGTAATATCGCCGCATAATTTATTATAAAGCCGACTTACACATACGAAATTTCAAATACGAAATACATGCCACTTGATGAACTTCGGGGATTTTCAAGTATGAATATTTACCGTTTTCGATTTAATAAGTCATGATATCGCATGTACATTAGAGGCGCAGCTTTGGAAAGGGAACTCAACAAAAATACAATATACCCCTTTGTGGGTGTAAATATGTTTGAATTCCAGAAGGACGTATATATATTAACACGACTATAGGCGGTAGATTAGTGTTATAATATATTAACACGACTATAGACGGTGGATTAGTGTTATAATATATTAACACGACTATAGACGGTAGATTGGTGTTATAATATATTAACACGATTATAGACGGTGGATTAGTGTTATAATATATTAACATGACTATAGACGATGGATTAGTGTTATAATATATTAACATGACTATAGACGGTGGATTAGTGTTATAATATATTAACATGACTATTGACAGTTGATTAATGTTATAATTTATTAACACGACTATAGAGGGTGGATTAATGTTATAATTTATTAATACGACTATAGGCGATGGATTAGTGTTATAATATATTAACACGACTATAGGCGGTGGATTAGCGTTATAATATGCATCATTTATGTTTTACAGGTGATGAGTTTTGTGAGGGAGTATTTGTTTATATACTCGAATGCTAGTTTCAGGTGTATGCGCCTGTCTTGATCATTACACCGTGTATTTCGGCCAAATGACTTCAAACGAGCACAGCAGAAACTATACATTGTAATTAATTCTAACTGATAGGAGTACATGGATTACAGTGTTGTAATTACAAAAAAGGTATAAATAGATAATCAACTGCCACTTGAACAAGGAATTTAAATTTTTTAGTTTTCAAACCTTCACCAAAATATGACAAAGTCCAAAATATCCAGATATCGTTTTGAATTAACTCCTTAAACATGTAGCTGTAGAGTTGCGATTACTCATATGTAACATCAGTGACCATTGCGGTTCGAATAAGATGAACACTATCGTGTGAAGACACCTATACATGTGCTCTGATTTACATTTATTGGGTTTGAATAAGATGAACACTATCGTGTGGAGACACCTATGCATGTCCTCTGAATTACATTTATTCGGGTTGAATAAGATGAACACTATCGTGTGAAGACACCTATGGATGTTCTCTGAATTACATTTATTGGGTTTGAATAAGATGAACACTATCGTGTGGAGACACCTATGGATGTTCTCTGATTTACATTTATTGGGGTTGAATAAGATGAACACTATCGTGTGAAGACACCTATGGATGTCCTCTGATTTACATTTATTGGGGTTGAATCAAAATTGTTCTGAAATGTTTTCGACTTGTCATTTTCTGGTGAAGTTTTATTTGCAGAGGCTTAAAATACTTTAGCAGGAGAAACAATATCTTTGTTTACATTAATTAAGTACCTGTATACATTTCTGTTATACCGCCAAACAGTGTATGCAATTTATTTGATATTCTTATTGCTCCAGTTCCACTATATGATGTGGGGATTTATACAAAGCAATGTTGTTAAAAAGAGTTCATTTGCGTTTTTGCAAAAATTGTTTGGGTGTTAAACAGCCGACACAGAATGACACTGTATATGATGAATTGGGGAGAGTTCCTCTTAGAATACTTAGACTCTTTAGGATTATTAAATATTTGAGAAACAATAATAAATTCTAGCAGTATAAATTGTACATAAATTGTGTATATCATTTTGTATGCAAAATCTATAGTAAACACCAATAAAATATACTGGGTAGTAAGAATTAAAGAACTTTTAGAAATATTTGGTTTCGATCACATATGCTTACAACAAGGTGTAGGTAATATTGATGTGTTCCTAAAAATAGTAAAGTAAAGCTTGAAAGTTAATTGTGTTCAAAATTTCAATTATGGGCTTAACTCCTGTAGTAGATGCAGTTGAGAGAATGTTCAATAAATATCTGCGACGATGGATGGGAGTGCCAAGGAACTTCAGTAGTGCCGGCTTGTACGGTACCGGCAGCAAGCTTTAGTTGCCATTATCAGCAGTAACTGAGGAGTTCAGGGTGACCACGGCCAGACAGGTGATGATACTGAAAGACAGTGCAGATGAGAAGACGAGAGAGGCAGCAAAGGCAGTTGAAGAGGTAGAATCCAGACTGAGACACAGTGACATAGTAGGCACAGTAGCAACATGAAGGTTGGGGTGGGAAGTGTGAAAAGACCTACACGACAATCAGCAAGCATCAAAGAGAAGCTTGCCATGGTCCAGAAAGAAGTACGTCTTGTAGAAGAGGAATACAGGCAAACTAAAACTGTAGGTATTAAGAAGCAGGGGGACTGACTACGCCGGGAAGCTGCGTGGCCAAAAGACTGTCTTGGAGCGACATCTGGTGTGTTGATGCCCAGAAAATCAGTGTATGATGTTCAACCTACACTAACAAACCTCAGGACATGGGTACTAACTGATGACCAAAACTGCAAACTTTGTGGAAGACTTGCAAATTTAGAGCATGTGTTGTCATCCTGCAATGTAGCTTTGACAGATGGTCATTATCGTTGGCGTCATGACCAAGTGCTTGCTGAGATTGCTGCAAGTTTGAATATAGCCAGAAGAAAGAAACATCAAGTGAGAAGAGGACACAACTTCATAAGCTTTGTGAGAAGCGGTGAGACACAGAGGAAAAAGACTGAAGCAAGAGGCATCTTGACAGCAGCGCGGGATTGGGAAATGCAGGCAGATGAAAAAGGACAAATGAAGTGCCCAAAGGACATCTGTGACACCAGTTTCAGACCTGATATTGTACTGAGGACAAGAGGCGCCAAGCAGGTGATTCTGTTATAACTGACAGTGCCATGGGAAGCAAGAATGGATGAGGACCATGAGAGAAAATTGGCCAAGTATCAGCCACTTATCCATGAGTGCCAGCAGAAAAGATGGAAGGCCTGGAATTTACCTGTGAAAATAGGACGCCGTGGCTTCGCAGCACAGACTTTTTGGTGTGCCTTGGGAGTCATCGAGATTACAAGACCTATAAGGAGGAAATTAGTTGTCAACGTTGGCAAACAGGCTCACATTCGATTTGGCGCAGGAGAGAGGAGCGGTGGAAAAGCTAATCAGTTCCGGAAGATTATACGAAATTAAAGCAATTTTATTTTTAGATCTTTTATATTTCACAGTGCATTATTGAAGTCTGCACCGTACTCTTTCAAAGAACTTATTCAACATTTTAAAAAAGGTACACTTTCTCAAGCAGCCTCAGTTAAGTACTATATAAGATGATAATTATATATTTTAACATTGGTCGCTTTAACTGCTTCTGTTGCTGATAAAGTAGTCACTTCTTCCTTTTCTTTTAATGTAACTTCGTTTGTAGAAATTAACTACAATTCAAGAAATCCATCCACAGAAAATTAAAATATTATTTGGGAGGCGAAAATAGAAGAATAGAAAAAATATTAATTCGGTCAATTACAATAATTCTTATGAAATCGCTGAAATAAAAAACAGCATCAAACGAACACAAATTATTCATGATATATACCTTTCAGTTTTCAAACTATTTATTGATACAGCTGAAGAAGGTTTCGAAACTAATACAGGTATAAATTATAGTTATGATAATAACAATTCGGATAAACTTTGGTTCGGACGTCAGTGTCAAAGTGCACAAAGAGAATACCGAGTAACAAGGAAGATACACATCATAAATCTCTGTCCGTCAAAACAAAAAAACAAAAAAAAAAATCTCCAAGAGGTAAGCAATAACTACAAACAAATAATTAATTTCCGCATAGATAAATTTAATCAAGCCACATAAGTCAAACTAAGAAGATTTACAAGTAAACATCCAAAACATTTCTGGAAGATTATCAAAAGTCAGATCCCAAACATTTGTATGAATAGATACTGACATATCATAGAAATAAATGTGACGGATGACATCCAATTATACTATTATTTTCATTAGTGAAACGCTGAACAATTAAATACTCATTCCGCACTTTTTGTTTTAAATGATTCATGCACACTATATGTAAGCACTCGTTTATCGTTTCACGGAAATTAGATATTATATCCAACTCTCGCGACTCTGGTATGGGTCGTTTCATCAAATGTGACAGGGCAAAGATTTGATCTTACTAAATTACTATTGAATCTAAATATCTGACATTCAGAAGTTTTAAATTTCAGGCTTATATGAACTCATGCTAAGAAAATCTGAATTTGTAATCCTTTCCTTCAAAAGTTGTTTATCTCATTACATATGAATTAACAACATTCAGTGCGTAGGAGAAGCACATATTCTGGAGAAGCAAATGTTATGAACAGTAACATTAGGATATTCTTTATATGGTCGTTATATCGATATATGGCAAGGATTGATTAAGAAACAAGTGACTCTTTTCATATTTGTCGAGTAGCTGTTTGGCGATTTGAATCCGAGCCTGTTTTTGATCAGCTGTCAACAAATGTGGGATCCATCTTGTACAAACCTTTTTGAGCTTCAAATTATTTTTTCAATATCTTAAAAACAGCTGAAGAATTAACTGTGTAACGAGCATTTTCTTCAAATGCCCCCATAAAAGGTGCCGCTTCCAGCTCATCAATCGCAGACAACAGTCTCTTCCAGAACGTGGGTCATCTTCCATGGATTCGCGACCATCTTTAAAACGATGAAACCATCTCAAAATTGTAGGATATGACAGAGAATTACATCCGTAAACTTTATCCAAGTCGGCTTTGATATCAGTCAGAGAGTACCCTAAGGGCGCCCGGATTTTAGAGTATGCTTTTTGCTAAGTAGCAGAATTGTTTCCTCTTCTCCGACATTTTTACGTCACTGTCATTTACCTATGTTACGTCACACTCATATATCTGCAGGTGTCCGTCGTTCTTTACGTGCAGCTGCAGATCATTTTATAGAACGTTATTTTGTCTATCGATCGGCATTAAATCTATTGACAGGTTCAAAGAAACAAAAAAGCTATAACAAAATATTCAGAACATTTCAAATATCCCTCGTAAAAAAAGTAAATCCTCTTTAAATAGACGTATATCTGCAAAACACCTTAAATAATATAATGGAAATATACCAGATAGATAAATTAAGAGAAGATATCAGAGAATATTGTAAGGGAAGTTGTAATAGACGTTGTTAGAAGTATCATAGAAGAGAATATTTTAATTCGTTTCAATAGAATCAAGGAAACACTAGAAAAGTAAAGTTAATAAATAGAATTAGAAGATGATAAAGGACTATATAGATAATTTGAAAGAAAGAATGGAAAGAAAGAATGCAATGAAAGAAGAAAAAGGGAAATAATCCCTTTAAAAAGGAATTCTTGGAGAGTGTACACGGCTTATTATAATAGTATCCTTGTTGTCCAAGGAATGTATTTTAAAATTTTAAAGGCTGCCAAGTAATCAGCTCAACGATTTAAAAACAAATACTCTGTTAGAGATATATTGAGAAAGTATGAGAAAGTATAATGATACAATATATTGTTATGTATGATGTTTATATAATATTATAAATATTTTAGGAAATTATAAATGTTTCTTCACTTTAATATTTGCTTAAATCTTTATGTTTATCAGGAAAAACATGTTTAACTAGTGTCCTTGAATTAGGTTGTTTTGATCAATATGTTTTCTCAATTTGAAGGTCAAGGTTGATTTTTGTTTACAAGTAAAATTCCATTAAGATGACACATGTTCTAGAACATTCTGTCATGTGACCAATCTTTATATATACCATGTTTGGTGGACATTTTTTCAGTTTTGACATTACCATCAGTCTTGTAAAGAGCTATTACAGTTGTGAAAATTCATTCCAAATTCTAAGAGAGGACTTATTTTAAATATTCATTGGATTATAACAGTGCTCATAAACTTTTGGATTTTGGAGTTTTAATTAATGATTTTGGAATTTAACTGAACTTATTCAGAGATTTTGGAATACTTCATTTTGACATCAGCACATCAAGATTTCTAGTACATCAGGACTTTGGAGACCATTGGCACATAATAACATTCAAGGACACAGCCGTGAATTCGGAACATTCTATATTTAGGACTTGTGATTGGAACAATCATTCTTATTGGATTATTAGGATTTCAAAACACATTACTGTAAGTGACTTTTTGATTTTTCATTTTAATTATCTAGTAATAAATTGCTTGTTGATTTTTTACTTGATTTGTTGGTTTCACTTTCTTTCTGTTACATTTTTCTTAGACCATAGAGTCGTAACAGAAATTGGGGGCTCGTCTTCTGGGATCTGAATTTCATTAAAGCATATTAGAGATATTAAATTTATCTTTGAAATTCATATTGATTTTGTCTCTGAATTTTTTTTGTCTTTGGCAAAGATTTTATATAGAGAAATTTTTGTGTGTGAAACCAACAAGCATTTACAATGGCATCTAATGTTCAGAATTTCATTTCAAAACCTACCCAGGAGGGGTTAGAGTGCATGAGAAAGGATGAGTTGCTCGAGCTTGCCAGAAAATACAGTCTATCTGAGGCAAAAGTATCATTGACAAAACAGGAGATAAAGATTATTTTAATTCAGTATTTAGTAGGAAAGGGAATTTTTGAAAATAGTGCTTTAAGTTTGAAGAGAAAGCCTGTATCTGGTTCTGACAGGAAATTAAGGGAATTAGAGTTAAAGTACCAGATGGATTTAGAATTGGCAAAGCTTCAGATTCAGAGAGAGAGAGAAAAAGAAGAGAGGCAGATGGAGAGAGAGAAAGAAGAGAGGCAGATACAGATGGAGAGAGAGAAAGAAGATAGGCGGATACAGATGGAGAGAGAGAAAGAAGAGAGGCAGATACAAATGCAGAAAGAAGAGAGGCAAATGCAGATACAAAGAGAAGAAAGGGAAATGCAATTTAAGTTAAGAGAATTAGAACTGGCAAACAGAGCACACTCCACTCCTTTAAACACAAGTCCAGGTTTTGATGTTACTAGATATATTAGGTTAGTACCCCCTTTTCAGGAAAAAGAAGTAGATAAATACTTTCTTCATTTCGAGAAAATAGCTGAAAACTTGAAATGGCCCAGAGAGCATTGGACTTTGTTATTACAAAGTGTACTTATTGGCAAAGCTCGTGAAGTCTACATTTCACTGTCAGTACAACAAAGCACTGATCATGATGTGGTTAAGGAATACATCTTGAAAGCTTATGAGTTGGTACCAGAGGCATATCGACAAAGGTTTAGGAATTGCAGAAAAGAAACTGGACAAACTCATGTCGAATTTGCAAGGGATAAAGAACAACTATTTGATAGGTGGTGCTCAGCCAAGAAAGTTGATCAAGCTTATGATAACCTCAGACAGCTCGTATTAATTGAAGAGTTCAAGAGGTGCATCCATAGTGATGTTAAAACCTATCTTGACAAGCAGAAAGTGGAAACTTTGGAAAATGCTGCTCGTATGGCTGATGATTATTCCTTGACTCACAAAATTTCATTTGGCAATAAGTCGTCCTCTCAGCAGTTTTCTGGTAAAAAACCATTTCAATCTCATACGAGTACTTCCAAATTTCACAACAGCACAACTGTTAGGAATCAAACATCTGATAAGACTGATCAGAAATCCTTATCTCTTCCTACGTGCAGTTATTGCAAAACGAAAGGGCACGTTATTTCTGATTGCTTCAAGTTGAAAAATAAGCAACAGAGTAAAGACAGAGCTTTTCCAAATGCTCTTATTTCTACGAGGTCAAGGTCACGGTCTTGTATTGAAAGCAATACATTTGTTGGGTCAAACAAACCCCAGTCTGATTTTTTTTAGAGGCTTATGAACCATTCATGTCAGAAGGTTCTATATCACTTATTGGTGATTCTGCCAAACCTAACCCAATTAAAATATTAATGGACACTGGAGCTTCTCAGAGTCTTTTATTATGAGGTACTTTGCCTTTGTCTGAGGAGTCTTCTTCAAGTGAAAGTGTTCATGTTCAGGGAGTTGAGTGCGGCTTTGTAAATGTTCCTCTTCATTGTGTAAATTTGGCATCAGACTTAGTTTCTGGACCTGTGACTGTTGGGGCAGTGACTTCTTTACCCATAGAGGGTGTTCATTTATTACTAGGCAATGACCTAGCTGGAGATAAGGTTGTGGTTAATCCACTTGTAACTGACAAGCCTTGTTTGGATCAGAAAGTTGATCCTGTCGAAACTGAAATCCCTGATTTGTACCCTGCTTGTGCAGTTACTAGAGCTATGGCAAAAAGAGCTCTTGAGAGTGATGTTGATCAGGATATTATTCCTTTAGCTGACACATGTATTGGTCAGTCTTTTGATGAGGTCACTTTTTCCTCAGGTATTGATCAATCAAATGGTATTGATCACAGTGATTCTCTTTTGGCAACTCATTCTCTTTGTTCTAATCAGGATGACAAACGACAATCCCTTGTCGTTGAACAGGAGCAAGATCCCGAGATATCTTGTTTGTTTCAGAGGGCTATTAGTGAAACTGAAGCCACACAAGTTCCAGTGTGTTACTTTGTGAAAAATGGGGTCCTTATGAGGAAATGGAGACCACCTGATGTACCCGCTGGTGACGAGTGGTCAGTGAGCTATCAAATTGTTGTTCCTAAGTCATATAGACAGGAAATTCTTAATTTAGCCCATGAAACTCCTTTAGCTGGTCATTTAGGAGTCCGTAAGACTTATCACAAGATCTTGAATCATTTTTATTGGCCGAAACTCAAAAGTGATGTTTCTAAATACTGCAGATCTTGTCACACTTGTCAAATGGTAGGAAAACCCAATCAGAAGATACCTAAGGCTCATCTGCAACCTATTCCTGCATTTGATGTACCATTTAGTAGAATAATGGTAGACTGTGTTGGTCCTTTACCTAAAACCAAGTT
The DNA here is from genome assembly GCA_029931535.1 of Margaritifera margaritifera. Lineage (NCBI taxonomy): Eukaryota > Metazoa > Mollusca > Bivalvia > Unionida > Margaritiferidae > Margaritifera > Margaritifera margaritifera. The sequence goes on from JAQPZY010001481.1 coordinate 3,156,919, forward strand.
AGGCAACCAATACTTGTTGACCATCATGTGTACATCTACAAGATTTCCAGAAGCAATTCCTCTGAGAAATATAAAAACTAAAACTATTGTGAAAGCTTTGGTGAAGTTTTTTACACTTGTTGGCCTTCCCAAATCTTTCCAGTCGGATCAAGGGTCAAATTTTATGTCTGGAATTTTCCAACAAGTTATGCATGAATTAGGCATTCAACAATTTAAATCTTCTTCCTATCACCCTGAAAGTCAAGGTGCTTTGGAAAGATTTCATCAAACTTTGAAGAATATGATTCGATCATATTGCTTTGATACAGAAAAGGATTGGGATGAGGGTGTTCATTTGTTGTTGTTTGCTGTTAGGGAATCAGTTCAAGAGTCGTTGGGTTTTAGTCCCTTTGAACTAGTTTTTGGTCATACTGTCCGTGGACCATTGAAATTATTGAAAGAGAAACTTCTTTCAAATGAAGATTCAAAGATTAATCTTCTTGATTATGTCTCTGATTTAAAATACAAGTTGTCAAAGGCCTGTGAAGTAGCAAGAACTAATCTTCACACTACCCAGTCAAAAATGAAATTAAGGTATGACAGAAATTCACAGGAAAGGAGTTTTAAACCTGGTGACAAAGTTCTGGCTCTCTTTCCCATACCTCAGAATCCTCTTCAGGTTAAATTTTATGGTCCTTATACCGTTGAAAAGAAAGTAAATGACTTAAATTATATCATTAACACTCCTGGGAGACGGAAACAGAAACAACTTTGTCATATAAATATGTTAAAGGAATATTTTGACAGAGATAGCCCAGCTAATTATTCTGTTAATTTAGTTGTACCTGTCCCACACAGTGAAGATATCAACGATGGAATACGATCAGACTATAGTGACTCTGGTATAACCAATCTTCGGAATTCAGAAATATTGAACAACCTAGACCAGAAACTTTCACATCTACAACAACAGGAAAGAAATGAACTAAAACAGCTATTACATGACTATGTGCACTTGTTTCCTGATGTTCCAACACGAACAAGTAAAATTTATCATGACGTTGACATTGTTGATTCTGCGCCTGTGAAACAGCATCCTTATAGGATGAATCCTCTCAAACAGAACTATCTGAAGAAAGAAATTCAGTATTTACTGGAGAATGATTTCATAGAACCAAGTAAAAGTAACTGGAGTTCACCATGTATTATTGTTCCCAAGCCAGATAATACATTCCGTATGTGTACTGACTATAGAAAAGTCAACAGTGTCACCAAAACTGATTCATTTCCAATCCCAAGAATGGACGATTGCATTGATAAAATTGGAAATGCGGAATATGTCACCAAGTTTGACCTTTTAAAAGGATTCTGGCAAATTCCACTGACGGAAAGGGCAAAAGAAATTTCAACATTTGTAACTCCAGATGGACTTTATCAATATAAAGTCATGCCGTTTGGAATGAAAAATTCGCCTGCAACGTTTCAACGTCTGATGAACATGATAACATTTGGTCTTGATAATTGTGACGCTTATATCGATGACGTCATTATCTACAACAACACCTGGGAAGATCATTTGGAAACCATTCGAAAATTCTTTGATCGACTCAGCGATGTGAATCTGACAATTAATTTGAGTAAAAGTGAGTTTTGCCATGCTTGTGTCACATTTTTAGGACATATTGTGGGACAAGGTCAAGTTAAACCTATAGAAGCTAAGGTCAAAGCTATCTCTGAATTTCAAGTTCCAATTTGTAAAAAGCAACTGATGCGATTTCTAGGTATGGCTGGATATTATCGGAAATTTTGTTCCAATTTTTCCAAAATTGCTGAACCTTTGACAAGTTTATTGAGTAAGAAAACCAAATTTTTTTGGTCTGACAAGTGTCAGGAATCTTTTGACAAGTTAAAGGCCATGCTTAAGAATGCACCAGTTCTTTCTGCACCAAATTTCAGCCAATCATTTAAATTATCTGTTGATGCAAGTGATGTAGGGGTTGGTGGAGTATTGATTCAGGAAGACAAAAGTGGTGTGGATCACCCTGTGTGTTATTTTTCTAAAAAACTAAACAAGCACCAGAAAAATTAATCCACAACTGAGAAGGAATGTTTGGCTTTGATATTGGCTTTACAGCATTTTGAAGTGTATGTTACCTCAGCTCTTTCTCCAATTATTGCGTACAGTGATCACAATCCCCTTACTTTCATCAACAAAATGAAAGATAAAAATCGGAGATTGTTGAGATGGAGTTTGATATTGCAAGAATATAACATTGACATCAAACACATCAGAGGAAAAGACAATGTTATTGCAGATGCACTCTCACGTGCCTAGAAATGTAATATTGCTTGATGTAATTAAGTCCAGTATCATAAAACATGTTCTTATGTAATTTTGGTTATTATAGTATTAGATGTATATTCAAAAGAAAGCTTTATTATATAAATCTTTCTTTTTCTTTATGAGGGGAGGTGTTATGTATGATGTTTATATAATATTATAAATATTTTAGGAAATTATAAATGTTTCTTCACTTTAATATTTGCTTAAATCTTTATGTTTATCAGGAAAAACATGTTTAACTAGTGTCCTTGAATTAGGTTGTTTTGATCAATATGTTTTCTCAATTTGAAGGTCAAGGTTGATTTTTGTTTACAAGTAAAATTCCATTAAGATGACACATGTTCTAGAACATTCTGTCATGTGACCAATCTTTATATATACCATGTTTGGTGGACATTTTTTCAGTTTTGACATTACCATCAGTCTTGTAAAGAGCTATTACAGTTGTGAAAATTCATTCCAAATTCTAAGAGAGGACTTATTTTAAATATTCATTGGATTATAACAGTGCTCATAAACTTTTGGATTTTGGATTTTTAATTAATGATTTTGGAATTTAACTGAACTTATTCAGAGATTTTGGAATACTTCATTTTGACATCAGCACATCAAGATTTCTAGTACATCAGGACTTTGGAGACCATTGGCACATAATAATATTCAAGGACACAGCCGTGAATTCGGAACATTCTATATTTAGGACTTGTGATTAGAACAATCATTCTTATTGGATTATTAGGATTTCAAAACACATTACTGTAAGTGACTTTTTGATTTTTCATTTTAATTATCTAGTAATAAATTGCTTGTTGATTTTTTACTTGATTTGTTGGTTTCACTTTCTTTCTGTTACATTTTTCTTAGACCATAGAGTCGTAACAATATATATATATATATATATATATATATATATATATATATATATATATATATATATATATATATATGTGTGTGTGTGTGTGTGTGTGTGTGTCCGAAGTATCGGTATACAAAATATCAGATTCTGATAATTCTAAAATAGTTCTAGAGACTTCTTTCTATACCTCTCTACACCTCGGGAGGTACGGAGGGATACGTTCATACATCCATGCACTTTGTATACTCTGTGCTTATTAGCTCATTATGTATTTTCAGAAACTTTACCTAAATATCTCCTCTGTACTGGTTTACTGGTGTTCAATGTATCATACATGCATACACTCTGTACTGGTGTTCAATGTATCACACATGCATACACTCTATACCCCAACCTATTAGCTAATTCTATATTTTTAGAAACTTTACCTAAATATATCATCTATACTGGAGAGTATCCAAAGTATCCCAAGTATTTATATTTTGATAATTCTAAAATTGTTTCTGCAGACTTTTTTCTATATACCTCTCTATACACCGGGAGTGAGGAAGGAACCGTACCTACTCCAACTGCAAAGAACATATACCCTGATCTGCCGTCGCATAATGCGCCGACAGATCAGGATCTGTACTGTTTGTTCTACTGATTACTCGTAAGAAACTGCATTGACCCAGATCTGCCTGCGCATTATGCGACGGCAGATACGGGTCTGTTCAGTTTGCAGCTGGATTCGTTTTAAAAGCGAGTATAGACGGTATACATCTCTACTTTCATAAACTCTATGCCCTCCATTTATATTAGCACATTATATATCCCCCCCCCCCCAAAAAAAAAAAAAAAAAAAAAAAAGAAATAAAAATGTACGGATAGTTCAAATAGTGCAGATAGTTCAAATGGTGCAGAGAGTACAGACTCGGTAGTATATAAAACAGGGATACCTATGATCAAATATGGTAGTACTAGTAACTGTAGTTCATAGTAATTTTAGTTTATCACGCTTTCCGCTCGCTAGCACGGAGTGCGGTTAGTACGGCAGCCGTTGTAACTAACGTTTATGAATCAGAGTAGTACAGATTGGTGTATTGGTATCCCGTTTATCTATACTAGTCAACCAGGTTCCTGACCGTGGGTTGACGGAATGCATCAATCACGAGTGTAAGTAGAGGTGATCCTCGTGTTAAAGATCAATGACGATTCTAGGATTGGTATCAAATCTTGAAATTGATTCCATTATAAACAAGATACAATTGCGTTTTTGAAAACATACATTCTATGATCACCAGGTCATCCTTGCACTAGGTAGATAAAACAACAGCTTCGTTACGCGTGAATTCTCGTTGTGAGGTTATATATACCGGACGCAAGCTTGAGAATAAAATGTATCAAAATAATTAACATCTTTTTCAGAACAAAAGAAAAAATACTCTAATCAAATCAAGATAATATTATATAGTGGAAAATTAAAAACAACACACACACACACACACACACACACACACTACAAAAATAAACATAATACTTTTAAAGATTTACAGCTCTCTTACTCAGTAGTGTAACTAAAGTATGCTCTACAACGCATTTGAAGTTTTTAGAAGCTCTCATTGTACAGCCTAACCCGAGTTTAGCAATTAGATCGGTCCATATTTCTTCATGAATTGTTTAAAGGTGGTATTATTTATTTTCTTTTTTCGTCTTCCATATATCTTTGTAAAAGTATCGAGCTCTTATGGCATCTCGTTAAGCAACTCGAGTCTTTTGTGTTTACTTATTTCAACATACACGGGTTAAAGTACTTATTTCAACATACAAGGGTTAAGAACTTATTTCAACATACAAGGATTAAATACTTATTTCAATATACAAAGGTTAAAGTACTTATTTCAACATACAAGGGTTAAAGTACTTATTTCAACATACAAGGGTTAAGTACTTATTTCAACATACAAGGGTTAAGTACTTTTTCAACATACAAATGTTAAGTACTTATTTCAACATACACGGGTTAAAGTACTTATTTCAACATACACGGGTTAAATACTTATTTCAACATACAAGGGTTAAGCACTTATTTCAACATACAAGGGTTGAAGTACTTATTTCAACATACAAAGGTTCAGTACTTATTTCAACATACAAGGGTTAAGCACTTATTTCAACATACAAGGGTTAAAGCACTTATTTCAACATACAAGGGTTAAATACTTATTTCAACATACAAGGGTTAAACACTTATTTCAACATACAAGGGTTAAGTACTTATTTCAACATACAAAGGTTAAGTACTTATTTCATAGTGTTAAGCATTATCGAAGTCCTTTTTTGATAAGTAAAAATATATACTTTACCTCGTTAATTTCATATTACATGTGGAGTGAAACGTACATCGCCTTTCTATTTTTCTTGATCTGTGAAGTCAACAATTACTCTATACCTGTGATGAGATGTATCTGAATGAGCTTTGAATCAATTATCTATAAGTAATGAGTGTAGGTAGAGGTGATCTTCGTGTTGCAGATCAAGAACCATATCTAAAAATTGATGCAAACACATTAGCGAGTATTACCGCCTTAGTAGGCTAAAAAAAATGGTAATTCCACTAGCTATTAACCTACACTAAAGTATAAACTTGTAAACAAATCCAGAATATGAAAAGGGTCTAATAACCCTCTGGAAGCGTGGCTAATTTGTATTCAAAACGAAATATTTTTTATCATTTGTGATTCAGGAGTGACTAAGTTGTTGTCTCACCAGCTACGGTGTCTCTGGGTGCAAACTGCACCGGATGTGTCCTAGAGCCGGATGACCGGATGATCTTATAATGTATGTTTTGAAAATAACACTGTTTAAGTTGGTGAGAAGTCGTTTTTACTTAAAAGCACGTCTAATTGAATTACCATATTTGATTGACAGTGACAGATGTATTCAATAAGCACTGGACTGCGAGTCGAATGCACTCTTTTTGCATAATATGTAGATGGTAGAAATGATGCTGAAAAAAATACTTCAATGTGGCATATTTAAAAATAGCATTATTTCTGTCGCAATTTTCCTTGATTGTTAAGCGGGTATTTATTTCCTCCTCCTTCTTGTTTTAACAAGTTGTATTGCCACTAACACATTTGCAAAGGGATGAGAAACATGTGCACAAAAGCTGTAAAGTTCCTCTGCATTATACAAAACAAAATCACATGGCGAGTAGAAAAAAATGACTAAAAAAATGGACGATTAAATATAGAATAGATTGTAAAAGAAAAAGAAAAGGTATGATAGAAACCAGGTCACGTGATAGTGGTGGAAAACAAAATTTAAGGAAGTTGGTGCATTTTTACAGTAGGTAATTTTGTATAAACTTCAATCCATTTGACTTGAACTTAAACACATAAGTATGTTGCGGATAAAACAAATCTATATTGTTACTGCTGGTCACATTCGACACATGCCTAGTAGTATAATTTTAGAATTTCATTCTCTCCAAAAATGATGAGAGAGAGAGAGAGAGAGAGAGAGAGAGAGAGAGAGAGAGAGAGAGAGAGAGAGAGAGAGAGAGAGAGAGAGATTGAAACGTATTATTTTCTGTGTAAAACTGTTCTCCGTCACATTTAACGATTCTATAACATTTCGGGTTGTGACCAGCAATGTCCGAAAATGGTAGAGAGTGGTAAAGAAGAACTTGTTGATGACGTCGTTCAGGCTGAGAAATATGCCTGGTGAAAGGAATTAAAAATACCATGTTTCTATCAGAACATTATCATTACTAAAAATCTGTGTCGGCGATACCTAGTCTTATTTAATTTGTATTAACTGTCATGCTATTTAAACCATTTATCTTTACTAACAATATGATCTGCATACTAGACTATACTAGAGATCTCCATATTAGTAGCCCGCTCGCTTGTCTGGCAATGACACAGACCATTGCGTCATACTGAAGTGCTCTAACAATAGCTCTGTCGAAAAAGGCCATTGTAATCTGTTTTGTAATGGAATCAATTTCAGGTATGAATCCAATCCAAGAATGGTCGTTGGTCTTTAAAACAATGATCACATCTACCTACAGTCGTGATTAATTTTGTCATTGTGTCATTGCGAGAACGGTTTCACCCATCTACTACTAGAGTTTGATTCTGAACTCATATATGATTTGCCGCGACGTTGTTGGTATTGTTGGCAGCGAAACAACTATTTTACTGCAGTGCGGTTTGAACAATTTCCATTACATTTCTGAGACACAATTAACGAAGGCAGACCAAATAACTTTAGTTTTGAACTATAGGTCACTTGCATATTACTTTTTTCCTCTCTTTGTATACTCTCGGTTTTCTGAGCAAGATAATTAGGCCATATTCGAGGAGGGGAAGATCACCTCATCGGCGTTTAGTTCAAGAATGACATGCCTAATCACAGAAAAGAAAGAAAATGAGCGAAAATGGACGAAATTAACCGGAGTTGAATTTGTAAGAAATGAACTAATTGCAAACGAAAATGAACTTAAAGGAATCGAAAATGAACTAAAACGGATATAAGCGAATTACTACTACTGAAAATAGGAATTTAAGTTTAACCTAACAGTATTTTGTGAATACTTTCTTTGAGTGTTATTATGCGGTATTGTGAAAAATTCAAAATTTTTGTAGACTCTGAAGGTAATTTAGTTGACTATTGAAAAGCTTATTACGTAACGGAGCGGTCAGCTTTACATGTAAAATGGACGGCCTCTCGCATACTAGACTTCACTACTAACAACATGATCTGCATACTAGACTACACAACTAACAACATGATTTGCATACTAGACTACACTACTAACAACATGATCTGCATACTAGACTACACTAGTAACAACATGATCTGCATACTAGACTACATTACTAACACGATCTGCATACTAGACTACACAACTAACAACATGATTTGCATACTAGACTACACTACTAACAACATGATCTGCATACTAGACTACACTAGTAACAACATGATCTGCATACTAGACAACACTATTAACACGATCTGCATACTAGACTACACTACTAACAACAAGATCTGCATACTAGACTACACTAGTAACACGATCTGCATACTAGACTACACTTCTAACAACATGATCTGCATACTTTACTACACTGCTAACAACATGATCTGCATACTAGGCTACACTACTAACATTATCTGCATACAAGACTACACTACTAACAACATGATCTGCATACTAGACTACACTACTAACAACATGATCTGCATACAAGACTACACTACTAACAACATGATCTGCATACTAGACTACACTACTAACAACATGATCTGCATACTAGACTACACTACTAACATGATCTACATACAAGACTACACTACTAACAACAAGATCTGCATACTAGACTACACTACTAACAACATTATCTGCATGGTAAACTACACTTGAATGTTTCATATTAATATCCGATTGCTTGTCTGACATCCATTTCACAGGCCGTTTTGTGATACTAAAGTGCTCTAAAAATAGTTATGTTGAAAAAGGCTATTATATTCTGTTTTTTAAGCTTTAAACCATTTATCTTTACTAACAACATGATCTACATACTAGACTACACTTATTTAACATATACTTGGCAATTCGTTCTTAGGAATTTTCAACTATTTTCAACTATTGAAAGTATATATTTATTAGTAATACTAATTGAATACATATATTTATTAGTAATACTAATTGAAAGTATCTATTTATTAGTAATACTAATTATTTCTAAACACATTTTACTTTTTTGTCATCCTTTTTATCTACTGTGCAATGTTCCTTCATTTTTTTAATTATTCGATAATTATATTTAATTTGGTCATTTCGTTCATTTTTGGAAGTTAGGCACCTTATTATTATCATTATTATTTTATTATTATGTCTTTAATACTATTAATTATAACTAATGCAAAAGAAGTGAGCATGGTGTTTACTTCCTGTTTACATATTTTGCTCAGAAACAGAGTGGAGTAACCAAAGGAAATGTTAGCAAGATTATGTATTAAACATTAATTTTGGCCCCAATTAACGGATTAAATGTTGCAAGCTTCACTGAACTTTTCAGTGATTTTCGGAAAGTGACTCTCTCACTGACGCTGTACCAGCATAATTAGGTTGCTTGTTTCATTGTGTGCTTATGCCTCTTTTATCATATCTGTTTGTAGTACATATATGTTTCCTGTACTTGTCTTTTGATCTTTGCATATGTTCATTTCTGTTCCATTGATATATATCTTGTATGATGTGAAGATCAATAAAAATATTATTTTTATTATTATTATTGACCTGATCAATCACTAATCACCTGACCGTTGAATGACATCGTGACCTTCCAATTGCCATTTGTGCTGGTGTTTGTACTTTCTAACTACTTATAGTTCAGAAGTTTACATGTTTATTTAAGTCAATGTATGTTCAACACTGAAATTTAACACTATTAGTCAATAATACTGGTAAATAAGTAGTTACATCATTTATCCATTCATGTACAAAACGCTATATAAATAGGAACGTTTCTGAAGGAGAAAAAAAAGTTGCATTAGTCAACGAAAGGAACTCAAGTTTTGAAGAAGCATCATGGAGATTTGGAAAATGTTCTTGCTTTTTGGTTCAGTAGTTATTACAGTCACCAGTGGGGCTATGATGAATGAGATTCCATCAGATCCAAGAATTTCAGATGCCTACAAAGCAGCCCATTTGGATCTGAAAAGTATGGCTGAAAAATATGTGAAGATATTAGAAACAGACATAGAAAACAGGTATCGTACGCACGTTTGATACTGAAATGGGTCAAAATCATAAAAATAATATGCATATAATTAATTATTGATATATCTATTGTAGGAATCATGTATTTAAAAAAAAAGGCATACAATCACACTCCCTTCACTCTATATATAATATTTTCCGGATTTTGACCCATTTCTATCGAGAATATTCTGATGAAAATCTAGGACTGATGAGAGCATGAAGATGGTCACCAGGCTACTAGTTAGCAAAATCTCTCTCAAATGTTGGTGATATTTACATAGTTGGCAGGGTGATGTAGGGATTCATTTTGGACAAGCGTCTATGTAAATAATTTTTCCTTCAATATATAGTTTCAGTTCATCTGTGGATTATGTGTCTCTTGCAAAATTTGTGGTTTTTTGAATTTTGAAGGTGAGTTTTCTTTGTCTTCCCTTTGTGTCAATTTGCACTTATTTTAGAAGACCCGGACTATTAACCTAATTGTGCTAATCACACAGCACTAAGTACACTACTTGCTCCACAATTTCACTGAGACACTTCAGGATTACAATAAGCTGTTCTGAACTCTCCTGATCTTTCAGAATTAGTGTGACAAATGAGCAATCCAACAAAAATTGTTCAGTCTACCCTGCGTAGAAGTTTTCACAGTGCTATGAAGGAAACCAGCAAACCACTAACGAAGTCAAATACAAGCTCTCAATTATGGTAACGTGATAGTTGATAATGAAGATGTGGGTAGTGTTGTTCCAATCCTGAGAGATCTACCGTTACTTGAAATAAAAACTGGTATTAATTTATTAGTTACCAGAGAGGAATTAGGTGGTTTAGTTTCTGACATTGTATCCCAGCTGTTTGAGAAACTTAGAGTTGAACTGATGAAGGAAGTGGACAGACAAATTGTAAACAAAGCAAAAGAGTTGAAAGACAAAATTTAGTCAATGTACTGTGAAAATAAAAATTTAAGAGAAGAACTAGAGGATTTAAGGGCAGAAAGTGAAAAGCTAAAAGAAGAAATACAAAATACTAAAGATCGTTCCAATAAAGCCATGAAGATCGCAAACCAGAATGAACGACACTCAAGGAAAAATAACATCACAATTTTGAACATACTTGAATCACAAAACGAAAACGTCAGAGAAACATTTGCAGAGATGGTGAAGAATGTTACAGGTCATGACGTCGATGAGAGGGATGTTCTTGCGATACATAGGATCCCCGGGAAGAATGGTGTCCGTAAACCATTAATTGTGAAATTTTGAATGCAGAGTCCAAAATGAACATCGCCAAGAAGAAATGGGATTTTAAGAGCAAATTTAATGTAAGAATAATGGAAGATGTCACTCATAAATAGATTAGCTACCCATCCAAAAATTGAATTTGCCTGGTATTTCAATTGCAGTGTGGACACCAAAACAAAAGCTGGTGCAAGGTACAAATTTGACCTTTATGACAACATCACTCAGTGCAACAATCTAACCCATTTGAATACTGATGTTTTATTTTTTTAAATAATTCCTTAAAATTCTGTCACAAAACTTTTTTTCATTTGTAAGAAAAAATATTGGGTCACTATTTTTAATTTTTAAATTTAAAAAAAACGGACTAGATCATGGGTTTCTTTACTAAATAAATATATTTGACGCCTTTTTCTCTACCCTATACACATATATAGAAGAAACCAACAAATAGAGAACTCGTATGCGATGGCTTTAAATATTTTGGTAAATGCAAGAAAATAGATGAGCAAAAGTTTTTTTTTTAGCCACACTGTTTTGATGTTAAAATTTAATATAACCATATCAACATTCCAGTGTAGAACAGACCTTATGTATCTATATACTGGGCAACATCATATATGCACCCAGTGGTGCATGACATTGTACTACACTTATCTGTTTTGTTTCTTAAAACATCTCGTGTTTGTGTGTGTGAGAGTTTATCTCAAGGTGTATGCAAGTGTTTTCATGATACCGGTTGTGTAAGGTATAGTTATATAAGCTTTGTGAAAGTTTTAGTCAAAATATAATTAAAAATGGATACCCAGATTAAAATTTTGTCAATGAACGTTTAGGGGTCTACACAGTTACAATCTCGAAAGAAGAGCTATTGTCTGCTGGAAAACACAGAAGAATGCATCCATTATATGTTTTCATGAGACACATGGTACAGTTGAGATTGAAAAGTATTGGGAGGCTGAATGGGGTTATAAGTGTATTTTTAGCCATGAATCTTGCAATAGGGCTGGTGTTGCTATCCTTTTTAAAATAATTTTGAATTTCTTATTCACAGAAACAGTTGTGATTGCCAGGGTAGATACATTCTTTTAGATTTATCAGTTAATGGACAGAGATTTTAGCTAGTGAATTTATACGGTCATAATGATGAAAATGATGATTTTTGTTTTAGAAATTCAAAAGAGTGTATTAGCAAATTTGGCAATTACTCGGTTATTATTGTGGTGACAGGAATGTTCTTCAGGACATGAAGCTTGACTGTTATAATATTTTGCATGATAAAAACTCCAAGACCGAAAAGCAGTCCAGGACATCAAGAATCAACTTGACTTACTAACCCTGTGAAACAGAGCAGACTGGACTATTTTTAATATTTGCGGACATGTTTTCAAATTGTATGGACTCATCTATTATTCCTGGCTATAAAACAGATCATTCAGCATTAACACTAACATTTTCTGTATCTGCATTAGCTAGAGCTTCTGGGTATTTGAAATTGAATTCCAAGTTATTAAAGCAAAATAAATATATTTATTTGGTTGAAAAAATGTATATCCAACACAGTAGATATTGCTATTGTGAAGGTGATAAGAAAAACCCACTTCAGGTGAAACAAACTCTAATGATCAATTGTTTTTTTGAAATCCTTAAAATGATTATAAGATCAGAATCAAGTAGGTATTCAAAAGCTAAGGAAAAACAGGAGAAACACAATTTCAGGACAATTTGAAGTTGAAATACATACCTTACATACTTTAGTAAATCGAAACAATAACCCCATTTTTATGGAAGAACTGAACAAAATACAAGCAGATTTTAAAGAAATGAGGAAACACGAGGTGGAAGGTGTAATATTACGATCAAAAGTAAGGTCGTATGAGTCTGGTGTAAACAATTCAAAACATTTCTTTATTCCTGAAAAGAGAAATTACACAAAGAAAACAATACAAGAATTAATTACGGAAGATGGAACAAGGGTAATAGGTCAAAAAGATATATTAAATCAACAGAAAGATTTTTTTGAAAAATTATATAAAAGCAAAAACAGTAATAATTTACAAACTCATAACCACTTTTTTAACCATGATAAAAAAACTTTCAGATCATGTGTGAATTACGTTAACGTTTGAGGAGTGCGGTTTAGCACTGAAAAATATGAAAATTGAAACTAGCTTTGGTTCTGATAGAATTACAATTGAATTCTACACATTTTTTGGGGAGAGATCTAGGTGGTTTTCTCTTTAGGTTTCTAAACGCTGGATACGATACGCACATTTTTCAAAAGTTAATTCAATAAAGAACATAAAGACAGGAAATTTATTTAAAGAAATTGAAGACCAATCTCACTACTTAATGTAGATTACAAGTTCGGCATCTATTTCTTATATGGTCATAAAAGTCCTCCCTTTTATCATTAGTGACAGCCAAAAGGATTTTATGAAAGGGAGATTTAGTAGTAAAAGTACAAGAATTTTGTATGAACTGATGCACAATCTCGAGGAAAAAAATAAATCAGGTCTTCTCCGATTGATAGACTTCGAAAAGCTTTCGACCCGGTTGAATGGCACTTTTTGGAAAATGCTATGAAATCTTTTAACTTAGGAGAATCCAGTAGTCATAGTTCAGAGTATTTGTAATAAATCTAAAAGGTGTGTCATTCATAATGGACATTTATCCCCATTTCTTATTATGGAGAGAAGTTGTCGCCAGGGAGACAGTTTAGCACTCTGTTTATTTATCATAGGATTTGACCTTCTTGCGATATAACTAAAAAGGAACGCAAATGTTACAGGCATTTTCTATCATGAAATGGAGTTCAACATAGGGCAGTACGCTGATGATGCTTTTCTATTATTAGATGGTTCACATTTGTCATTTAACCATGCAGATTGTGAACGACTTTGCCTTTGGTATCAGGTCTGTACTGTAATGTTTTTGAATCAAAAGCTATTTGGATTGGACATATAAATATTTCTAATGAAAAAATATGTCCAGAAATTGAAATTACCTGGTCAATCAATGTCCAATTTTAGACTACTAGGAGTAGATTTCTCATTGAACTTAGGAGCCTAGGGGCCCCGGGTGGCCGAGTTGTCTAAGGCGCTCACCTTTACCAATCACTGCCATCTCACCTCTGGTTCGAGTCTCAGGCTGGGCCAATGTGGATATGTGAGAAAGCTTGCCAGTAGCTTCCCGTGGGTTGGTGGTTATTCCCGGGGATTTCCTGGGTTCTTCCTCCACCAGATAAAACTGGCCGCTATGTATAGCCTATCACGTGCTGAAAAATGGCGTTAAACCCACAACAACCACTATTGGAACTTGGAGGATATGGTTTATCTTAATTATTCGACGAAGTTGAAGGAAGTAAAGAAACTGTTTGGCTGGTGGAGTAGAAGAAATGTATTCCTTATTGGAAAAACTACTTTGATAAAATCCTTGATTTTGCCTAAATTTATTCATCTTTTTTCAGCTCTACCAAATCCTCAACCCCATATAGAAAATAAACTGAATACATTATTTTTCTAGTTCATTTGGGGCGGTAAAACTGGGAGGGTTAAACAGACACTCTTATAGCTTCTCTTAAGGAAATGGGATTAAATATAATTCACTTGCACTCATTTTTGTGTTATATAAAACTTTCCTGGATTAGGCGTCTATTACTAAACGAAGATGGTTTATGGTAAAAACTGGTTTTTGAACAAATATTTGGAAAATCTGGAGGTACACAGTTATTTAAATTAGGAAAACTTAAATTAAAAGAAATTGTTAAATCCATTAAAATATTTTTTGTCCTAATGTTGTTTATGCTTTATCACTATTGAAATTGAACTTGTCTTAAGATATTCTTAATTCAGTTACTATTGATAATTTCAAATCATACACAAGATGGAGTAGAAACGGTATTGTACTTATTCAACATCTTTTTGATGCACAAGAATCTATATTAAGCTTTGATGAAATAAAACAAAAACTACAAACTAATAATTTCACACAGTACTTTGTTCTTATCTCAACAATAACAAGGGAAATGTAAAAATAAAATTATAACTTTTTTTTAAAAGTGGAATTAGTTTTCACGTAGTTTTCAAAACTTCGCTCCTTAGGGTAGGAAAAAATGCATTTTTTAAAACCTGATAAGAACCAAGATAAAAAGCCAAATGGTAAACATGAAACGTGGTCCAGACAGCTAGAGTGTGCAATTGGTGCAGATGAATGGACCAACTCTTTTGTTTTGGCTAAACTTTGTACAAAATATACAAAACTAATTTGCTTTAATTTTAGATTTCTACCTAAAAATATTGCCACAAACCCGTGGAATATAACAAATTGAGCACTTATTCTATGACTGTTCATTTACTGATTACTTTTGGATACCATTTATTTAATGCATCCAAACTTAATATCCAAATTTTAGAATTAAACGAAAATCCTGGCAACTGATAATTGTAATCCATTTCAGTATTAAACTTGCATTAGGTACCTGTATAGTAGGGGTCATGTATTAGAAGGGTCTAACAACCTCTGCCTTCATTCTGTATATAATATGTTCATGATTTTTTTTACCCATTTCAGTATCCGTCTGGCTTCCAGCAAGACGAATAATGACGTTTTAGTCACACAGCTCACTAGTGCGCAGAGTTCTTTGAACGCTTTTAAGGATGCAATCAAAGGCAATTTCCTTTTCGTTATTTGTTTGGTCTAGCACAACTACCATCATTACTACTATTGCTACTATTACAGTGAGAACAGTAACAACAATAACAACTACTACTACTAATACTGGTGCTGCTGCTACTACTGCTTATATTAATACTACCACAACTACTGCTACTACGATGACGATAATACTACTACTGCTATTAATACTATTATTATTATTAGTATTATTGTTATTGTTGTCGTTGTTGTTGTTGTTGTTGTTGTTGTTTCCTGCAATATTTTTAAATGAACTTTGCATTTAAGGATGATGTACGCTTAATACTATGTTAATATGAATAATCACATTACTATAAAAAAACAGCACACACATTTTGTTTCTTCCTTTTCAGTATCATTATTATTATTATTATTATTATTATTTAGTTTTTGGTATAGACCTTTGACTCTAGTCTAAAACAATCGATCGCTTATTTTTCTCTTAACTTCTGGGACATACTTAGCAATGTAAAATGTTCTATTTCAAATCTGTTATCTTGCATGGGAAAAGAATAATAAATGGTGATGCATAATTTAGGCGCATTCCTCCGACATAAAATCTACGGCATATTTTTATTTATTTATTCAGTAATATTTGTGTATCTCTGTCTATCTGTTCCGTTTGTTAACATTTTATTTTCTCATGCTTTCATATTAACTTCTTTCTTTCCGCCTAAGTCTTTATTTTTTTCGTTTCAGCTCGACACATTGAGTGTAAGAGTTTACCGCCGTCTGTGGAACATGCCTCTGCTGTTGTTAATAAGGACAATGCCACACAGGATGTCACAGTGTACACGTGCTACTCGGGCTACACGTACGGTGGGGGCAAAACCAATCTCTTATGTAACCACGAGTTTGGGATATGGGATGAGGCAGACTTCCGCTGTATAGGCAAGCATTTAGTAATAGTTATCGATTGAATCGGGGGTCGTCAAGCTTGGTAGCAAAACCGGCATGTGGGTCTGTGACCACCTTTAAGACCATCTGATGCGGTCAGTAACATACATAACGCTTCTTTTGTTTGATAAAGGGACTACTTCATGCACAAGTACTTGTGGTCGAAAGGTCATAAGTTACATTAATTGTTTCCTATAAACATCTCCATGATAAGTGAAAGGATACATTCCCAAACAAGATATCCTCCACGCCCTTCATAATTTCACTGTTATCGAGTGACTTGAACTATTTGAAGTTGTTTGTTACCAACAAGGTTTCACCGTATAATTTTACGTTTTCCTTTATTTAAATCAGTTTTATTTTCTCGACGTTTTAATTTTCTGGTGAGGTTGATCCATAATCAACGTCCGTAGCTCAGATCACGTGACAGATGGTCAGAGACAGTGACGCTAATATGTACATATTTTGCATATTTGTATCTTCCAGTGACCACTAGGCACAGGCGAAGGAAAACACATAATAAATTAAGAAGACTTTTAAAAATTAAATTGAATCATGATTTCATGAGATGATTACTTAATATATATATATATATATATATATATATATATATATATATATATATATATATATATATATATATATATATAAACAAGTAAAGGTAATTATTGCACGAATTTAGTAATCTACTAAACCAAGATTATTTTTCTTCCATTTTTACGATGTATTAGACAAACATTAATGCATTGAATGTATGCCATTTATATTGAGCGATTTAGATAAAACATCAGCAATGCGACTTAAGAGGGACAAGCAATCTTAAGCTGAATAATCGTGACACGCCTTGCATGGGACGATATCAAATGATTTTCAACATTTATTTAAAGAATATTAGGAATTAACATGTACGCATTTCCTGTATTTGTCGAGCCCGCTTCAGCGGAAGCTCAACGTGGCGATCACTTTGCCGTCCTTGTGCTTGTCCGTACGTCTGAATGTCCGTAGTCCGTCCGTTCGTCCACAGCATATGCCAAGGTCAATTTCAAATGTTTTTAGATTAAGCTCCGTGTTACAGGTTTTTTTTCTTTCTTCCTAAATAAAAGGCGGGATCGACAGAAATGGAGTCTATTGTATCTATTTATCCCTTCTTTTCAGCAAATGTTGTGCTCTCCAGGGAAACTATTCATTTCAAAACGAACTTTTTACTTCAACCGACACAAATTACTCTTTTATTGTATCCATCAATCGATTTTAAATTGAAAATAATAAATATATATGATGCAGAACTTGAGAAATCGTAAATTTCAGACATGTTCTCCAGAAAATATACGTGTACAAATATGGTTGAGAATCATAACACTGTAACTGTTAACAGTCTTTTATAGTTAGTGTATGTTGTCGTGGTTTTAGTTTTTCAAATACTGGACTGTGTGTGTGCTCAAATTACCTTTCGGTTTCTTCATCAAATCTATAACAGGTCTTATTATGCGGGTTAGAAAATAAGAACCAAAAATAAAATTATTCACAAAAATTAATATAATAAATATTGTTTAAAACAAAATTACAGATCACAACTGTCAGAAAACTTAGGATGCATAAAAATTGTTTAGAGAAAATTATCTGGGTATCCGAAGACTTATGTTTTAGGTGAACAAGTTACCGAATTTGCAAGCTCGATATACCAGACCTCTCGAGTAGCTCCATAAGATTTCCGCCATGTGAAGATCTGGTAAAATGCTTCAATGATCGATCATACCGATACAAGCTGCATCGATCGAACGTTATAGAAGTGAAACTCAAAGACATATCTCGTTATCTCAAAATTTATCTAGACATACCGTATGAAATTATTCAAGTCAAAATTGTCTTATGAGCTTAAAAGGATATTATTCAACATCACTTTGTCAACAGTCGCCGATGCAGGATGCATGTCTCAATCAGCCAATGAAACTGTCAATGTTTAATCCAGTATGATGTTTTCTCAGCATCACAATGGTTTATTACGTCACCTCATCTCATCGACCTCTCAATTCCGTTTTCCATCTTTTACTTTACTGTTTTTCTGGCGCTAAAAGGACAACTCGGATTTTTTGTTACCAGACCCTCATTTGGCGGAGATCTCATGGAGCCAAACCAGAATGGTCTGGTTAACGAGATTACCGAATTCAACCAACTACCGTAAAACCCGTCTTTATAATGGACACTCCAAGCTGCGTACTATCTTGTTTGAAAGAATATTTATTTAAACAAAAGCATAAGATATGTACAAATAACTAATTAAATTATCATTGGAGATCTAGCAACAATAAGAAAATTCTTGTATTAAACAACCTCCTCGTAAAGATAAACACAATGCATTGTCAGAATTAGAAAATAATACATCTGACTGACATGAAATTTAGTATTGGATCAAGACATAAAGACATGTTTGACAAAAGAAACACCTTAAGTGGTTGCAATACAGAAATGCAAGTATATAATTAATCACAAGAATGCTTTCGAAATATGAATTTTATCTTTTTCCATTTATTTCAAATTCAAATATCTTGCTTCCTAAGATGAATTGGTAAACTGCTAGAAATATTGCTTTTGTGTGTTTTCCACTGAAGACAGTAGAGACCTATCTTCCAATAATAATGAAATAATATTATTATTATGATATATTGTAATAATTGTTTTATTTCTCAATGCTGCATACTTATTACAGAAAAGAAGATCATGAGTTACAGTCTCAGGCTGACCACAAGTACATGTATATGAATTTGTGTGATTAGTATAAAGATCATAATTAAGTGAATGAGGACAGATGAGTGGTGGGGCATTTACGGGCTTCCCCCCTCCCCAGACGCTTTTTATGTTACCCAAAATTATGTTTATTTGTTAACATTTGCCTTTACGACACCCTTTTGCTATTATTCAATCTGCAGATAATTAATCCCCTTTTTTGACAGTGGATTATGGACACCGCTTTGATAACACCAGTCGCCAAACACCCGTATATCATTGATTTAATATATGAACAGTAAATTACACAGGTATCTGAAACGATACACACGGTTGATTGGTATTTTCAACAGTTTATCCAATTAGAAAGAGGCTTATATGTACAGATAGTTAAAGTGTTTGATGATCCTGCTAGGAAGCGTTTAACGCATCTAGCTTGACAGTTTGGAAAACTGAGTAGAAGAAAGACAATGGAGATCATTAAAAGAAATTTTTCAGTCAGTAAACATCAAGGTTTTGGTTTGCATTTGCTCAAATGGAAGTTTATACCGTAAGAACAATGATGAATTACTTTCATTACCAAAATGAAGCGTCCACAGACAACAATTTTGGTTTCTTCAAAAGACAGAAATTGGATAAAGTTGAAGATTCAAACTCATAGACAGTTTCAGATAAAGCAGGAAATAGTTTTAGGATTGATAGGGCCGACATTTTATATGTAAAAATTTAAAGTGTTGTTACCGGATCATTTTTACTAAACGCTTAGAATTTAGTTAAAATAAAAGGCATATATATATACTTAAGATGTTACCAAAATAATGACCAAATGCAAAATGTTTCGAAACGCAGACGGGGGAAGTCACTACCCGCTCCCGTCCCCTCAATATAATTCAGCCCCGCAGATAATGGATGTCTGCGTTCGGCACTGTGAACTGCATCTCGTTCTAAGTCTTGCAAGCAGGATGCTAGTTTGGCAAGCATAATATTATATTTATGTAACGTTTGAACATGCGAAGAGAATGATAAGATTTGACATGATCAAGGCGAAGTTTCCACTCTCTCTCAGCTGTCGGTACAAAAATATGTTGATACAAATATGTTCTACAAAATGGAATCTGGAAATTATTGCTCTGTTATAGTTGGTGATTTCTTATCTGGTTTACATTGTTAAGAACTAAGTCACGTAGATAATATCGGGCAATATTTTGAATCATTCTGAAGAAAAGTTCCATTCTATACTTACATTGTCTTGTAGGTTGAGATTCCCATCCAATTTCTTCCAGGATTATTTTGTAGCCGAAACAGATTTAATGGCAACAGTAACAACACGCTCAGCCGCACTATGTATTTCTCTATTTCCTCCTTCTTCTTGTGGATAGTACAATTATCCTAAAGAGAGTCAGCTTATTCTTAAACAGGTCTAATAAAAGCCTAATAAAGTGTTTTCAATGATTTTATATCTAATTTGAATTTGATTCCCTGGAGGACACTGATTGTTTTGTCATGCACTTTTAGTTATTTCTGTTATATGAATAATCCATTGATTGTTACTATCAAAATGTAAACCAAGATGCTTGTGACAGTCGACATCCTGAATTTTGATGTAGTTTATAAATAAGGATGGAAGAAATTGAGAGGTACATTTTGTTTTTGCTAACAATCATACTTTCGGATTTGTTCGGGTTGAAATTTACCAACAACTGTCTCGCCCCGGTGGCATATATTTTTTTTTAGATCATTATTAAGAATATTTGCACCCATAACTAAATATTCAACTACAGTATATAAGGATGTAACATCTGCAACCAATCTGATAGAAGCCTGCATGTCATTGATACAGTCATTAACATAAATGAGAATAAAAGTGAACCTATCATCGACCCCTGTATGACACATGCTTTAATATGTTGGCCGTCACTGGAACGACCTTCAATTACTACATTTTGAGATCAAGTTTCAAGATAACTTTGATATGATTTCGACAGCAATCGAGATATGCCTGCTTCTCTAAGTTATATTGTAGTACTTAAAGCCATAGCCTCTCAAAACCTTATTTATGTCTGACGAAACCAGCTCTCACTCCCTTGCCATCATCAACTGTTTTACAAATGGTATTGTAAATATACATTATTTGAAATACTATTGAACCACAAAGTGTAAAACCAGCTTTTTGGAAACTTAGGATTTTATTAATGGTCAATAAAGAAACAGGTGTGTAATTGATTATACATGATATGTCTGTCTTCTTATGAACTGGGTTACGTGAACTTTTTTCCATGCAGTCGGAAATGGCAACCCAAAAGAATAGCCCAAGGCAAAATAGCCCTGACAAAGAAGCCCCGTCAGAAAAGCTCAATTAATTGAACGCCGACAAAATAGTTTAGACACAAAACGGCCAATATAGCAGGTAATAATTGTAAAGGGATAATTATGGCGTGCATGGCATAGTTCCGAAGTCATAGCAACTAAAATCTAAAGCAAACATTGTAATAAAACAACGTATTGATTATTATTTTTGTAAAAAAAGAACCTGTCATGTCGCATTAGTACCTAAACACGCTAAGCCAATACTCAATATTGTCCAACACTAATTAATCTATATACTAGAGCAAACATTGTAATTATACAACGTATAGACTAAAAAGCATGTATTTACCACAACACAAGTGGTTGAATGCTTCTTTCACCTTGGACAATGTCTGTGACGAAATATCCAAGAATTTCATCTAGCCTAAGTTTATAGCGAGAACGACAATCTGCGTCTGCATGTCAATATGTTGCGTGCTTTGAGATTTGTTCCAAGCGCTGTGTTTGATAACTTGGTCGAGAGTTGCCCTGATGAAATGAACACACTCATCAACTATTGGGAAGACTGTTACATAGACAGACAAAGACGCAACCGCAGGGCACAACCTCTAATTCGCTATAGGCCTTTGGAACAATTTCGTCGAAGCGTGGCATCGTGCGTTTCAGCAGACGATTGATTGCCATCATTCGTCCGTGTACAAGTTCATCGACCAGTTTCGGAAGGAGCAAGATCGTATCGAGATCGACATATAGCGTTTTCGTGCTGATATTCGACAGCAGGAAACATCGAAAGCAAAGTATGTACAACTCAATCAACGTCTGCAGGCTCTAATACCGACTTATGAGGATACCGAAATTCTTGATTATCTCTGTGGAGTTGCGCACAATCTGGGCGATCTGAATATGTGAACACAAATCAACAGTGCACATTCTAACGGATTATTTATAGTTACAGTGTAGCAGTTTTTTTTAAAATGAACACTGTATAAACGAACAAAAGTAACAAATTATTATTAGTTAACAGTCTCACATAATATTTAATAAAAGTTATAAAAGTCAACAACCGAGCTAATAATTTTACGGGTTGTTTTTGTCATGGACTGTTTTGACGGGTCAACGTCGGAAATAGGAATTCTGTAAGGAATTGTTAAACATTAATGAGAAGACATGCAATTTCTTCGGCTGCTTCTTTTCAAACCATGGAGTAAATAGCACGAGGAAAACATGTTTTAGATGTATCCAGACTTTTCAAAACCTCGAGAACATTAAAATATGTGTATTAGAATAAATTGCGGTAGGCATACCTATTGTTGTTGGGAGATAAACATTAGCATCATCCAAATTTGATTGCTGACAAAAGTAAGTATTAAAAAAGTGTGGTTGCTATTCAACCCTGAAAAATATATCTTATTCCTTTGCTATTTTCCGTAATTTAGTTTGACTGAGATTTAATTGTTGTAAATTATTTGCGAGTTTTGAAAAATATTGTGATTTTACTGTACGGATAATATTAATTAGGTCGTTGTTTTGTATTTGTTTTTGCTCTATACATAGTCCAGCGATTCGAACAATTTATGGTTTTTGTAAATCTATAGAGTTGGCGCCTTTGTCAAATAATTTTCCTAGTATCCTTGTGCAACCATAGTGAATCACGAGGTTGAATGAGAACAATTTTGGATAAATTAGAATTTGATGCAGCGGTTTGTTTGTTTTCGGTCACTACCTGAATCTTCTGTTCAATGTGTCTACCCATAAAATCCCAATTACTTTTATGTAATCGTTGCTTATACAACTAACAATGTCTCTTGTCATATTTCCATATTTTCACAAAATAACACTATTATTTACAAGAAATCAAACTCGTTATTATAAAACAGGATAATGATCACAGCAAAATGCATCTAAAACACCTTTCCATGGAATAAGTAAATTGTACTTACTATAATTAAATCAATTAACATTGAAGAATTGGAGATTATCCCAGTGGTCCAGATCAAATGATGTCAATTTCCTTTGTGGACAGATGTCATTATATAGAGGTAAAATATATTGTTAATCTAAAGGAAAAAAGTTTAGAAATTTTGTTCTTTTTAAACATGTGTCCTTTTCATAAGGTGTCCGCTTGAAGTAGGCTTCTCTTACAAATATATATACATGTACCTCTGTGCCTGCAATTATTGTGTCTCAAATCTAATTAATGTTTTTATTTTTTTGACATCGTGTAGATAGATTGCTAGAGTATTAACTGTTTAAATTATTAAAGGTATGAAATATTTAAATATAGATTTGCATGGATTCTAACCGATGTATCAAGTATTTAACGAATGTTGTTTGTTTCAGAATGCTCCACCAACCCGTCCACGTACCAAGGCAAAACATCTGTGACACAGGGGGGTATCGAGTGTCAGCGTTGGGACAGTCAATCACCACACCAGCAACATTTTCAGCCAGGGGAATTTCCTGACAGATCGGTAGCTTCGGCTGAAAATTATTGTCGCATCCCAAGAAACTTTGGCGGGGAACTCTGGTGCTACACCACCGACCCTAGTTTGACTTGGGACTACTGTGGAATTCCAGCATGTAACAGAATATGTAAGAACACCTCGTGTAACCGTTTGTTTGTGGTAATATGTATGATTATCGTATTTTAATGTATCTGGCCTCTTCATCATCATCAGCATCATCATCATCATCTTCATCATCATCATCTTCTTCTTCTACGTTGGATATCCTGCCAAGATCGGAATTCATGGATTTTTCCAACTTGAACGCACATTAAAACAGTGTTTTTAATTATTTTTTTTATAGCAGTTGATGAAGAAACTGATTCACATAGAACATTTTAGAAGTTGTATGAAATTATTATAAACCCTGCACCAAAGTATGCCTGCTTGCTTATCGACTTTGGAAATTAATCAGGAAGGCTAAAAGTTGGCTCAATTTAAAGTATTGATAAATATATGCAATAACACACGATAATAGCCATTTTTTATTTTACATTGCGAATCAGAGTCCTATTTCTGATAAGAGAGAACATTTGTGTACTCTATTCTCAAACTTAGATTTTCGACTTCAGTAACTACTGAATATTTAAAATAAAGCTGAAAAAGGATAATCCGTAGAGGAAAATGTTGTAATGGTTTTAAATGGCGCATGTTTCTCCTGTTACCCAAATAGCAACGTGTATGTACTGCATTCAGTATTTAAACGGAACAAGTTAGCAGGACAAAGTTCTTCAAATAGAAAAAGACAATATTATATACTCGAAACAGTGGTTTTAGAGTTCGATAAATTAAAGATGAAGCAGCTCTTAAATTTCGAAGATGATTGTCTACTCGACTTTGTTAAGCTGACCCGTTACGACATCAGGGTTCGACGCAAGGACCACCTTGCCCAAGATACCTGTGATAATAAATATCCCATCTTTATCTAAATGACTGAGTTCAAATTGGTCGTCTGACCCATCACATGAGTTTTCACTCAAGAATTCAGTCATTCAATCTGGATTTAAATCTATTTATATTTGGGAAAAACATTTTATAGACATATTGAAAATTAAGTTGGATAGCTCAATACTCAGAATGGCATGTCAAGAATACCGGATGGTCACATGTTCCAGTCCCTAATTGTCCTAGATAAAAAAGAAGCAGAAAAAATTACTTTGTACTAATTTACTCGCGAACCTTATTTGTACACAATTTTAGAATAGTACGGTCTAGGTCACATAACTCGGGACATTGATGGTTGCGTGACCAGGTTGTGAAAGTTCCTTTGAAACATACATAATCTCAGTATTTATTCTCTTGAAAATCATGTTTAAAGCTTTAAGCGTGCATGATAAAGCTCCAAGGTCTCGAGTAAATCTTTTGCTAGTACGCAGCTCTGCATTGTACGATTTCCATTCAGTGTATTGCTTTTATGGCAATGGTCCCATGCACTACGAGTATTTTGTAAGTTTCGGCCCACAAGGGCTAGATTTCCATGTTTCCTTTAAACTTCAAGACATTTTTGCAGCCTTTATTGTGCGAAGTCCCATGGTTATTCGCTTTGATTATGCGTGGAGATATATGTTTGTCCAGGCTCAGGTCATGGGAGAGTACAAAGCCGATCTAAGGAATTTTCAGCTACAGCCTGACCGCTTCCCTCATGGAGGAGTTGTAGATCTTGGCGTACCTCCTTTTTGTAATGAGTAGGACGTAGTACTTTGATTGGTGAAAGTTTGTGTACCGTTTGTCTGACCTATTGACAAGGGTATTAACGTCTTCCTGGAGTATTTGACAGACATTTTGTTGGAGAAAGTTTGGAGAGTACTCCATCTCCAATATCATTGGTGTACAGGAGATAAACAATGTGATGAGGGAAGCAAAGTGCCTCGAGGAATTCCTGACATTACATACGTTGTTTTGAACTTTCTCCATTTACAAACCTTTTTTGCTTCCTGCCAGTGATCTAGGCTTCAGTCTGTTGTAGAAGTAGATCGTTAATGCCACATGTCTCCAACTTCCTCTGTAAATGCCAGTGGAGATTGCTGTCAAAATTTTGACACAAACACGAAATTTTGGATTGGTTAACGTAAAATTGGAAGGTTGTAAAGATATGAAGAACATGAAAAGAAAAATAAATAAAAACAGTCGAATTTTTACTTTAGTTATTATACCACACGATGATGGTTTTAACATTATTTTATCTAAGTAAATAACTGCTCCTTTCAGTGGAAAATGACTGCGGATCACCACGACTATTAGCTAATGCAAACACACGCTACAACTATACGAGCAACGGTGCCAGGGCTAGTTATGAGTGTGTTTCATTATCCGGTTCCAAAAAGAAAAAATACTGCCCCGTGAGCGAATGCACGCATACTGGGTGGACTGTTGCTTCTGTCTCGTGCGGAGGTAAGATTGATTTATGATCATTGATAAAACATCGTCATTAAATTGGTATGTATGTGGCAACTAGGTAGATCACGTGTTTTTTTTTTCTTCACGCCACTCATTGTTATTTACTGACGTTACTGGCTGTTGGTCAACTTGATGGTCTAGCAGGTCGGTAGATAGGTAGACCTATAGGACTGATGTTCGATAGATCGGTAGGCAAGTATATTGTTTATTTTTCACTAGAGCAGTCCGTTTGTATTTGTTTCATCTATGTACCCATATGTATGACTGTCTGTCTATCCAAACACACCACATATAGTGAAACCTGTCAGAACGGTCACCTTTATATAGCGGTCACATGGTCTCAACAACCATTCTAATTTTCCAAGCCCAATTTGCTGTATAAATGTCACGTATAGAAAGGTCTCCTGTCTTCCGCATCAGAAACCAGGTGTTTCCTAACCAAATGACGGTTTCTCACTGCTTCAAGCGGTTACTGGAGCGTTTCGACAGCCACCGCTCAGTGTATGCAAATTAAACTTTTGCTTCAAGAGGACGGCATTGTTTAGATATAAAGGAATATCACGCGAATCATTCCCTATTCAACACAGGCTTTTCACATAATCCGACTGTCTTTTGATCTCTGTGAGTTTAGCCAGTTGTTAATCCAGTTATTGTTTGAAGTGTGAACAGCTGTTTTTAAACCTAATTATACAATTGTTCGAACCAAGAGTCAGTCCTCGGTTTACACAGTCATAGGTAAGCTGTCAATTAGTAGTGAAATTTATTGCATTGTCATGGTGCAGAAAACACATATCAGTGCTTTTTATTTTTATTTTTATTGGGGGAGGCCGTGGTAATTTAATTTATAGAATTGACTAAAAGTGACTGGATATGGAACATAAGTTTGGGAACGAACAATATAGACATGTATTTTTATGACTTTGTTGAATAGTGCACATAACTACATGTTTCGATAACGTAATAATAATAATAATAATAATAATAATAATAATAATAATAATAACAACAATAATAATGATAAAAACAACAATGATATTAAAATGGATGGCCGCTATGGACAAGTTTGTCTGTATATCTTTATACAAATGATAGATACAACTGACCTGCTTGTAACATTGGTGTGCGAAAAATGTTACATGGGTGTCCTCGTCAAAAATATAAAGATCTGTTTATATTTTCTTTTTTCCAAGCCAGCTTACTTGAATCAACAGTGAATGCTGTAGGCAAAACACTGATTAAACTATGCCTTAAGTGGAAGATGTTAGATTTATAGCTCACCTGAACGTAAGGCCAAGTGAGCTTGTGATATGGTCCTTCTTCCGTCATGCATAGTACGTTCACAATTGTTATTTACATCTGTTTCTAATAGAAATTGACCAATTCGCACATAATTATCCTGCGAGTATTCTGGCCTTAGCTTTTGAAATTTGTTCAATCCTTAATTCAATATGACCGCCACTACTAAAAATAGAACGTCATAAAACATCTTCTAAAAAAACACTCAACAGAGTTCGACCAATTTAGACAGAATGCAACCTGGCATCAATGTCTACCAATTTATTCGTTTGAGACAGGTCCGTAATCAATTACTAAAAACAAATTAAACGACTTCTTCTCATCAGCAACTCAAAAGAATTTAACCATATTTAACAGAAAACCTTCTGACATAAAGGGGTTTCAGATTTGAACAAATAATTTTGATCCGCCTCAAATATGTCCTAATTAGAAAATCTTTTAAACAACGACCTTTTTCTAAAAATCACTCAGAAGAATTGGAACAAATTTGACAGATAGCATACTGGTTTGGGGGGATTTAACATTTTTACAGATGTTCCAATTCTCCATCAAATATGGCCTCTCTACTAGAAATATAAACACCTATAAACGACGTCTTCTGACAAAAAACTCGACAGAATATGTTCAAATTTGACTGAAAGCAACATAGCATGAAATACTGTCCAATTTTTATAAAAAAAAACCGATCCGTCATAAATATGGCTGCCATTGAAAGAGAAATGCTTGAAAGGACTGATCAACAAGCTTTCAGCATAAGTTTGCCAAATGTTACTGAAAGCATTCTGGCATAAAGGGCGTTTAGGTTTATACAAATGATGTCAATCTGCCATCAAATGTGCTCGCTGTTATGAAATATAGAAAAACTATTAATAACTTCTTCTAAAAAACCTTGACCAACTTTGACAGAAATCATTCTAGCTTGACGGCCTTACGAATTTTTTTACAAATGATGCCGTTCCGCTATTAAATATGGACACTGTTACTCTAAGTAGACAAAACACTTACACAACTTGATCTAAAAGAAACCGCTTAGCAGAATTTGACCAACTTTGACAATGCCCTGGCATAGAGCCGTTCAGTATTGGACAAATTATGCCAATTTGCCATCCCGTATGGATGAAGATATAACAAAATAGAGAACCTTCAAACAATAATTTTTATTGCATGTAGCATTGGAAGAAATTTCTACAGAAAGCATCTTACTAACACAGATTTTAAGCACAATTGCTCTTGCAATTGATTATTAGGTATATATCAGCCAGGTAAGAACTCTCAGACTTAACTGGGCCTGTCGTTTTAAAGAAAAGTACATGAAATTTAAGTATTGCCTGTGTTTCAGGGAAAATAGGAAGACTTTGTTATTGGGTCGGAAAATGGTATAACTTTTGTGTTTGAATCTGAGCAAGAAAGTTTGACTGTCGTCAATGGCAAGAAAGGCACTTTTGTTAAATTAGTTGTTATTGGTCATACTTAGCCTGGATCTAAAGCTCAAATATTTACTCACCACTTTTGAAAATATCCTACCCTCAATGGAAAAATACTTTAAGACAATCAATACTGCAAATAAATAGTTGATTTCTTTTCAATTTAAGTTTTCAGTCCAGGAGTGTTCACGAATTTTAAAAACGATATCATTTTAATGGGGCGTATTTTGTATAAAAAAAATAATATTTCGTTGCAGAACATAATTGCTTCAGAAACAGTCAAGAATACACTGGAAGACGACGCTGTACCGTCTCCGGTCGCAACTGTCAGGAATGGAGCAAATCGGTAAACTCTACTGTCATTTTTATGAAGAAGAAAGATAGAAAGGACATTCGTAACTGTCCTTTTTTCCTTTGTCCTATATAGTAAACATGCATTAAATTCAGACGATGTGCTCCGCTCTCTAACCTTCAGCCGGTCTCAGTAAAGCACTTCCTGCTTTACGGCAATAGTTAAATTCACAATTACCAAGCTCTCATGCGTAGCGCGATATTATGTCAATAAAACCGTAAGAGAAACTTTTTGGATTATGTATGAGATATATAAAAAATACGATAGAGTGGATTGTCAAATCAGAACCAACATTTCTACTTTTTATATTAACTTTCAAATATCTAAGGATGTCATTAGACTAATTCATGTCCACTATTTTATTTTCTCTGAAAAATTCTAAATGTAGCGCTTTGGAGGCGCTGTTTGTTGTGAAGAAAATACATATGTGATAGAATATGCAAGTGCGTTTGGGTGTTATATACAGACCTGTTATCTCCCATGAATAATTCAGCAAATACGACTTTACTTCAATATGGTATAGTAGCGCCAAATATTAACATTTAGAACGATTCTTTTTTCTTTTTTGGGGTGGGTGGGGGAGGGGGCGATTTAGAGAAAGAAAAGTACATAACGGGTCAAATCACATTCTTAGACTTTGAAACCTGATGCGAAGAAAAAGTATTGTTCATCTTTATTGTACAACCCACTGTGTCGTCTGCATTCTTGATCCCCTCGTGCATATCATGTAAGTTACCTCGCACGTTTTTATCGATATAACATCACGCTATGCATGGCAAAGACTGTGACCGTGTAAATCAGTCCTTCTTAGAAATTATCTGCCTTGCATATCAGAACCAAGAATATCGCCTGCATTTCTAGCTCATATACCCGTATACACTTTTAAGTTAAGACCATCACGATATAGACAGGATTTACGATTTTACTGTTCTAAATCTCGTATCATTTCCTTCAAGTGCCCGATCAAGTCAGGTTGGTATTCAATTATTTGTATTTGAACTCTTTACATATAGCCATTTTTTAAAAAAAGCACTTGTCCGATACTTCCATTATTCTCTGGAAGAAGGAAGAATTGAATTAAATATACCCGGAATTCAAAATGCAGGATGATCAATCGCGGTAAGTCAAGCAATGAAGTCTTGTTTTGCTTTCTGCTTGAGGATGGAAAATAATTATAATATAATTAAACTGTACTTTAATCTTGTGATCACACACACACACACACACACACACACACACACACACACACTGTTTCCATAAATGAGACGTATCACTATTTGTAAAGATAAATGTTTCATTTATACTAATACTTCAAAAAGTTAACACCATAAGAATTTTTTTTATCATTGCAAGTTGTTCTGAAAGATTCGGTGACTTTTACATCTAGAGAGAAGACAATCATGCCAGCCATGCAAATTTTACAAGAATTCATTTTGGGAGGAGAAAAAAATATAACATTATCCAAAGGGATGCGCTTCTTTTTGAGCTAGTATATATCGATACTGTCGATCAATCAGTTTTAGTTTCTTGTACAGGATGGTATTGCTCCTAGGAGGATGGAAGAAAATCAATTTTAGCAATTTTGTTTTTTACCTCTTCTCGTAAGTTTTATCGCATGTAAGAAAACTATCAAGCTGCCTACTCGAATATATATCCCCCTGTTATATAAATAGTCACATTATATGATGTCGTCCATTGGAGTGAGACCTCTAAATTATGATTTATTTATTGTAGTATCCACACGATAACCTGTATATTGCACACACCTTCCCCGATGGCTCCGCTTCTGATGTAAGTACTAGCACTAACCAATCGCCATTTACTAATACCTGCTCTGCTTTGGTCATCCTAATAAGTTTACTGTCTTTGCTCATATAGAATAATTGGCATTTCTCAGGCAAAATATCATCAGTATTATTTATCCTTTTAGTACGAGTTTGTATGTTTCCATGGACGCTATGAAGGTATTATATATCAATTCTGACCACACGAGGTATGTATTTGTGTGAAATAAAAACTGTGTATGGCGTTATGTTTCTCTACTTATGTTTTGTCCTTAAACGTTTCTGATCAAGCATAAGGAATATGTTATACCGCCCCTTGCATGCACATGTGCGCAGGTGTGTAATATCTCGCAACTCCTCCAACACCGCTTGAAATATAGATTTCATCATGATGTATTTTGTTCAGGGTGGCTTGCAGATGTGTACGACGGTGCAAAGGTTTAAATTTTCCACTGGGGGATTTTGCTGACTAGATCCATATTATACTGTGTAATGGAAACAAAATCTGATTAATGGACTCATATCGGTCACAAGTATAGAGGATGTTTGATGACCATGTATATAGGCATAATAAGTGGTTGGCAATTGACACTTGGATGTATATATATATATATATATATATATATATATATATATATATATATATATATATATATATATATATGGATAAGAAAACAACGACTGGTGGTGGTGGATTCTTGTAACCAGAAATATTGGAAATATTGTTCGGCCTAAATAACTATTCAAATATTTGCCCATGTTCCAACTGAATTCTGAACTTAAATCCGTACTTTTCTTTCAAAAATTTCTCTGCGTGAACACACAAAATCTTGTTTTTTTTAAATTTCCATATAGTTATCATAGCTTCTGATGACGGATAGATCCAGTGTAATTCATTCGGTTTGACATTTGTACCAAATGTGAACGCGAAACAGTAATTGTCTAAAAGGATTTGTATGCAACTTTATGTCAATGAAGTATTGCTACACATGCGCACTCAAAAAAAACAAACAAAAAACAACAAAAAACACACACACATACACACACGCCAATAACAACAACAGAAGAAAACGAATATATGACGAGTGTACGCGAAGCGATGGAAGTGCCGCAATATCATTATCAAGATGCAAGCATATTTTCATTTTTACTTTACGGAAATAGATAGCTTGGGATCAAACGTTTCTTGTGTGAAGTAGACTTTTTAAAATGGGATTTAATCCAAGGAGACATGAGTATATATTTCAATTGTTAACCAGCTCTATACTGCAAAGTTAACGTAACATATTCATTCTAATCACTTTCAATGCATCATTGGCAATCTTCCTATCTCATTTACCATAAATATATTACATTTTGGCAGGCTAAAAACTACTGTCGTGATCCAGATGGAAGCGGATCATTGTGGTGTTACACCATGGATGTGAAAGTCAGATATGAACTGTGTGACGTACCAAGCTGTGACAAATTCCCGTAGAGACCATAATGCCGAGGTGGATTATGTGAACAAGCAAAAGATGGAATTATTGAACTTTATGATCTTTATATCAGAAAACAAAACAATTTTCTCAAAGTACAGAAAGATTGTAAAATCTCATTCATGAATGTCATTTCTCATACTAAGGCAGATAAAAAAGGTACCGACAATGCACATTAATCTAATAACTTTTGAAGATATTTGGGAAGACTTTTCCCGTGCATGTTGCCCTAAAAATATCAGCGAAAATTGCGGCTGTACTAATGTGTATGCTTTTTACATAATCGTACGTCGATGCCAATGCTGTAATTAGTACCATTATATCTCCTTGCTTCGTAACTACCAGCTAAAATAAAACAAGTATTCTTTTCTTCCCTTTGTTATGAATCTTTAGTTCAATGGTGCAGAAGTTGCTCCAACAGTGTAACATAGATAACTGCCATCGTTACAAAGTTTGCATGTCTGATTCGCTCGATTGTTATTTAAGGAGACCACCGTCTGTATGAGAGAATTCCAAACTGATCTAAGAAAATATTCATAAATCAGACAGATGAAATGTCTTAAAATATAAAAGATAGCCATTTTAACAATTAAAACCGAAAGCTATTCATTTTGCGAATATAAATAGTGCATATAGTGTATTAGTGAATACCCAAGAATTATACATACAAACACATAGTGAAGAAAATGTTAATAATAAAAAACAAATTACAGAACGCCGGCCCTAGAAGGGGCGGGGTTGGGGGTTGGGGGTACTGTGTAGATACATATATGTATTTGTGTGATAGATAAGGAACATATAATAACAAAATTTCTACTGTGTCCCCTGTTGTTGTGTCATTGGCAATAGAGGTAGGTCGTAAGTCATCTGAAAAGTAAGCCATTACTTATGCAGTTTAGTGATGATATAACATCGCCACAAGTTTATGATTTCCTTGTACTCTCCGTTAATAAAAATCAAAAGTGTAATTTGAATCTTAAATTATTTCATCCCCTGTGCAATACTTATGCTTAGCAAGTATTCGCATTTACTGAAGCAAGGACCAGGTTTTAAATTCATAAAATGTTTTTTTTTTTAAAATGAATTTTAAAGTTAGTTCTTGCTTGAGAGGTAAAATAACATATGCGTATATATTTAACTAAATTGGTACTAATATAAATTGTTCAAGGAAATAAATGTATCAAGTCACATGCTTTAATTCTAAATATCAGTGTTTCCGAAATCAGAATAACCTTATGCCTAGAGCCTGTCTACATCTTGCATACCCGCATCCCACCCCCCTCAACCTCTGAAGCCTGTTGAATTTTTGAGACAGTACATATAAACTCTTCAGAGCAAGAAGAGTATTGCATCAGGTAAGCGTTTCTTTAAAATCCATTTTCCCTTGGCCTGTGTGTAAGAAACCTTTTCTGGAGCAATAATATATGCAAAAATTTCAGGAAAATTCATAGCAAAATATTATACCGTGTGTGATATAGCATGTATATAAGTTTTTCAGAAAACTCTGTCTTGGATATTTTTGAGTTACCTATATTCTGTACGACACAGTGTATTCTCGGTCGAAATTAGTTCTTACTGTGTTTTCTTTTTTTTAAAATAACTTTTTTATTTGAAATCAGATAGAAAAAAGTCAGTTATAAAATCCGGCGGACTACTAACGCCTACTTCTAATTTTTGTTCCGATCTTTACAGAATGTTACCTAATATCTCTGATAAAAGGTTGCAATATTTGGACAATTTCTCGTGACAAATATGTCCGTAATCATGTCCTATAGCTACGTCACAAATTGATGAATATTAGGTCTCTTTGTATATTAATTTAATTTATTTGAGTCGTGGTAAGATTGGACTCGAGAACACAATCTTAACCTCCCCCAACCTTCCCCCTCCCTCCAACAAACAAACAAATGTACCTGCTTGAATATAAAGTTTTGTTTGTTCCCAATTAATTAATTAATCAGCATGGCTCAATTCAAGGATTAAGTTAATTGTTTCACGAATCTAACAAAGTTCTCACAGATATTGAAGTCTTAGCTGCCACCGACCTCTTGAAACTACGAGAAGCCGGGGCCTGCATGTCGAACCCACGGTCAAAGCATTGCTGTAAAACGTGTTACCTTGACCCCAAGGTCAAAAGGTTGAGCGAGCATGTCGCAGAAAGAATTATCTTAGCTTCATAATGATTCATGCCACGTATGATGGGAATCTATCAAGGGGTTTGGGAAATATACTCAAATAAAAAACCAAAACCTCAACAAAATGTTGAGGATGATGCCGCTGTCGCCGCCAACCGTCGCCGTCGGCGCCACCACCGCCAGAAAAGTGACTGCTATGTCTCAGTTCACACTAATGTGGGCTCGACAAGAATTCCTCCCTTTGCTGGAAATAGTCCGTTTTGAAGTCCGTGGGTGGAATCAAAAGACAAAATGCTATTATTGTTTTCAATATTATGGAAACTGTAAAGCCATGTCAACTAATACAGCAAATAACATCACGTCAATAAAGTGCTGAAATTCAAATAATTTAAATGAACGCACAAGATCATACAAACCCTTCTATACAAAATGTAGCACGACCTTAGTTAATTACTCGCTTATGAAAAGAGTAAATATTGCCCATAAACGCAACTTTTTGGATTTTCGTTATATGTTCTGTTTAAGTTGGTATTTTCTACTTACCTATGAAAAGTGTTATTCGTTTATATATGTCCCTTCCGCGTAACTGGACGTGATAGTCCAAGTGAACTAAACATAATTAATTTTTGCTACGGTGAATTACTACTTTTGTAGAGGCCTAGAGTGAAGTTACTCTAGAGTAAGTCCACCAAATATTTTCTGAACGATGTAGGTATTGTATGTGTCAGAGGTCGTTAATGTCAAAAACATGATAAACGTGTTAGATTTTACAAATAACGCGTTAAAACTTGTTTCTAAAGCGTCAGACTATATGCTTTGAACACGTAAGCCGAGAATTCTAACAGGTCATTAAAAAAATTGGTTAACACATTAGAATCAATAGTAAGGCGTTAGTTGCGCTATCTAACGCGTTAGAAACTAAAGCAATTGAAATGGAAGTTCTATCCAATCAACATCCATTTCTTGATGATATGAATCTACAATCTTCTTTTTAATTTCTAACGCGTTAGAAAAATGTTTCGTTAGAAGTATATTCTAACACGTTAGAGACATGTTTTTACCCATCAGTTGCAAAAATTATCGCGTTAGTGATATATGTTTTATTCATCTGACCAATAGGTATCTATTTTATTAGATGATATACCAGCCTGATGGATAATACCTGATAAATAGCTATCTATTTTATTAGATGATATACCAGCCTGGTGGATAATACCTGATAAATTGGTATCTATTTTATTAGATGATCTACCAGCCTGGTGGTCAATACCTGATAAATAGGTATCTATTTTATTAGATGATATACCAGCCTGATGGATAATACCTGATAAATCGGTATCTATTTTATTAGATGATATACCAGCCTGATGGATAATACCTGATAAATAGGTATCTATTTTATTAGATGATATACCAGCCTGATGGATAATACCTGATAAATAGCTATCTATTTAATTAGATGATCTTCCAGCCTGATGGATAATACCTGATAAATAGGTATCTATTTTATTAGATGATCTTCCAGCCTGATGGATAATACCTGATAAATAGGTATCTATTTTATTAGATGATATAGCAGCCTGATGAATAATACCTGATAAATAGGTATCTATTTTATTAGATGATATACCAGCCTGGTGGATAATACCTGGTCATACAGGTTGCTATTAATTTTAGTTTCAATAACATCGTTGTCAGAGATAAATAGTGATTTTACAAACATGCCAAAAAAAGGATATAATAAGCACAAAATGTGACTGATTCACTAAAGGGAAAACCTATCTTATTGTCACAAAAACCTCTATTTAGGTGAGAATAGTGGTTTGCCAGCTATGTTAAAAGTTAAATGTGTGCACCTGAGGGTGATCGGCTAAGAGGATGCTTGGTTTATTGCACCGTCTAATGAAAACAACTCAGCCTCTTATTCGAACGGAACATCCGCCATTCTTGTAATTTACACCTAACAACTTGTTAAAATGTCCAAACGCGCAACGATGTGTCACTGCGTGATTGAAATTGAATAGTTTTCATATTTTATCTTAAACTTACACGCTTGTGATGCTCATTTCTTATCCTCTTTATTATTCTCATTCTTTGTGTATTCATATATTTCGTAATTATTCTATTTGTGTCCCTTCTTTATGGCAAACAAAATTACCATTTATTCCAAAACTAGATATACCATATAACATTTATGATATATATGAGATCTGTGAATGAATTATATGTATAAAATATCTTATTTATTGTACACAAATGTATGGTATATCTTTTAACCTTAAGAAGATATGTTATACATTATAACACATATGTTATAAACTTCATAACAAATCAGAATTAAAATTGTATGTAAGACACTTTTTAAGGTAATAATATATCGTATAAAGTATTTTATATATTTTACAAATTTCAAAAGATACCTTATAATTTGTTTTAGATATCTTATATAATTTATAAAATATCTTATACAATGAAAATTTTTATCAGATATTTTTTAAAACAGGAGGGCTATTGACAGTTTTGCGGCATGCTCATTGGATTAAATTTCACAAAATAAATAATTCTTTAGGCAAGTGTGTTAAAAAGCCCAATTTCTTAAACTCTCAATGGTAATATTATTTTTCCAAAAGTGCCATTGTGAAATTACACAACACGGAGATGACATAATGAAAAAATCGTAAATCATGGAATACAAAAATGATTGACTGCTTAATTAAAATGCCAGCTCTTTCCAGGTCACCAAGATGTTAACCCCCCTCCCCGCTTCACACACACACCCATTGTTATTTGTTCAAGAAAAAGCTGGCTCACGTTATGAAGTTGTGATCTTATATCTTATTAAATTTGTAATAAAAAGCAGGCTCACAAGATGTGCTCCCCACAATCACCACCACCACAATTTTTCCTTTATTGAAAAACCCTGGCTCATAAAGTTTAAAATATGGAAAAAATATCTTCTGAAAATATAGTAAAAATAAATGTTAGAGGGCAAAGTGAACAAGTTATATCTTAACTTGAAGAGATAGGAAACGATTAGGTGATTTTGAAGAACTCGAACCCCGGAGTCTTACAAAAGTAACCTATTGATCCATTTATTCAGACAAAACCACAAAAGTCACTTCAATATTTAAACATAAGACACTAGTTCTCAAGATAGAGATAAGGTTAGAAAGCAGTTATGAGAGAGAGAGAGAGAGAGAGAGAGAGAGAGAGAGAGAGAGAGAGAGAGAGAGAGTGAGAGAGAGAGAGAGAGAGTGTGTGTGAGAGAGAGAGAGAGAGAATCAAAAGTCAATTATAAATTCAATAATTGATTAAATTCACTTACCAGTAAAGATAAAAACAGTCTTACATAAATGGTATAAATACACGAAATATGTAACTATTATTTTATAAAGGTGATATTAATAGTCGACTAGAATCAATAGTCTCTATTACTCTAACGTTACTATTTAATATGTTTGTTTTAAAAATCATCTTAAGCTTCAAAAATGATTTTAAAAAATCATGCATTTAGCATTGCTTATAAATTATTCTATTTCTGTCTTAATTAAAGGTACTTCATACAAACTTTCTAAATAATAGAAACTAACTGAATTTGTTAAAACTGCTATTTCTGTTTTTGATGAGTAATTACTAATACATTTATAAAAACGTATAATGTCGTTTAAATTTAGTTTAAAAAAATATTTCGAAAACTTGAAATATTTGTTAGCATCAAATTAAAAAGTATTTCCATTTCATAGTTTATAGTTTTTATTCTTTTTACTTTATTGTACAGTAAGTTAATTTCCATGTGATTTTCATAAAAATGTAAAATTAACATGTAACAGAGTTTTTGAAACAAGGAATTGTGCATTTCTTCATTTCTTTTAATATGTATACTTTTTCTAATTTCTGGCATGGAATTGCTGTGCTAGACCATACTTTTCAGCCATTTAAGACGGCGTATACGCAAATATTTGTCTCTGATATTGCCATAGTTGCCTTCTAACAGGAGTCAGATAATATACTAATAAGACCATCAAATATTTTAGTTTTTAGTACATGAACTTGAGACTTACTGTTGCTACTAATTTTATTCACACAACAATAATTTTAAATAAATGGATGACGAGAGTTATTTAAATTTCTGTAGTATGATCCAAAAAGTCCAGTTGCATACACAAATATGAGACAATGGAGTCAGATAAAAAAGGGATAAAAACTGATAATATACTCCGATTTCAATAAATTAATTAACACAAACTAATGATGAAGTATGACATTTTATCCTATTCCAAACTCTACAATTATGGGTTTGAGCTTTAAAAAAATAAATAATAAAAATTATAAAAAAATGAATAAAAAGAAATAATCGTAATTTGCTTTTGTACACGAGTCGAGGCTAAATTAACCCCACCCCAATCTATAGAAGAGGAGTGTTTATGACATTTTTTAAAGCCAAGCGTCAGAATGCACTGTCACTATTTTTACTCTAAGACTAACTACTTATAATGTCGCTTATTAAAAGCCTTATAATTGCCGTGTTGCGCAATTGTTAAGCTAGTTGTATAATGACATGTGTGCAAAAATCTTACTCTGTGATTGATTGAAACGATCTCTAATTTCTGATGGGTCATTCTTGTGGAGCCAGTAATATATACTCGGAGCAGTGGCTTTACAGTTCGATAAATTAAAGGTGAAGCAGCTCTCAAATTTGGAAGATATGTGTCTACTCGACTGAACGTATGAAGCTGACCCATTTTGACATCAGGGTTCGATACAAGGATCACAATGTCCCAGATACATTTGATAATATACCACCCATCTTGATCTAAATGGCTGGCTTGAAATTGGTCGCCTGACCCATCACAATAGTTTTGACTCAAGAATTCAGCCATTCAGTCTGGCTTCAAAATCTATTTACACTGTGCGAAATCATTGTATGTACATGTTTACATTATGTCGAATGTCACAGTACCCAGTAAGATATGCTGTGATTGGTTTATCGAACTCCCATGATCGTCTATGTTGAATATACTGGGTGGAAGCATGTCCCAGTCCCTAATTATCCTGGAAAAGGCCTCTGTGTTTGTACTAATTTACTCGCATTCTTACTGGGTCAATTTTCTTAATGGGATGGTGCGGTCTGCCACGTATATGTGATATTATGACAAAATCTGGGATATTGATAGGCACGTGGACAGGTTGTGAAAGATTCTATGAAACATGCATAATCTTTGTATTTATTCTTCTTCTTTGGATGTTTAAGTATGAATGATACAGTTCCAAGATCTCAGGCAAATCTTCTTTTGATAAAATGCCCAAGTCTGCATTGTAGCATCTCCAGGCAATATATTGTTTTATAGTCATGGTCCCATGTACTACAAGCATATTATAAGTTTCGGCCTACAAGTGCTAGATTTCCTTGCTTCCGTCTAACTTCGAGGCATTTTCCAACCTTTCTTGTGAGAAATATCGGGGTTATTCGTTTGATCATTCAATGAGATATAGGTTTGTAACGGCTAAGGTCATGGGAAAGTACAAAGCCGTGGTAAGGAGTTTTTCAGCTACAGTCTGACTGCTCCCTTTATGGTGGAGTTAAAAATCGGAGTTCCTCTTCATTGTGTCGCACTTTAATGGTTTAAAGTACATTTTCCGTTTGTCTGACCTATCGACAAGGATGTTAAGATCTTCCTGGATTGTTTGACACACACTTTTTTTGGAGACAGGTAGACAGCGGGGACTGTTTGACGGGTTCTCCACCCCCAGTATCATTGATGTACATGAGAAAAAAGGGGATCGGGCAAGCGCTGTGCCTTATGGGATTTCTGGCATGACATCCGTCGTGTCGACCTTTTTTCACATACAAACTGTATGTTTTGCTTTGTGCCAGTGGTCCAGGCTTCAATCTATTGCATAATTCGATCATTGATATCACATGCCTCCAAGTTCCTCAGCACACGCTGCTGGAGAGTTGTGTCAAAATGTTGACACAAACACGAATTTTCCAATGGACAACTTAAAATTGAAAGGTTGTAAGGATACATAGAAAAGAAAAAAACCCAGTTACTTTAGTTATTATACAACATTATGATGGATTCAACATTCTTTTATTCAAATAGCTAACTGTTTCTTTCAGTGGAACATGACTGCGGATCACCAAAACTATTGACCAATGAGAACGCACGCTACAGCTATACGACCAACATTGTTAGGTCTAGTTCTGAGTATGTTATGTCATCCGTTTCTACTCAGAACAGATACTGCCGCATGAGCCTTTGCCAGGAATCTGGGTGGTCAGCTGCTTCTATCTCGTGCGGAGATAAGACAGATAGATTCGTGATTATTGACTAAAAAAACTAAAAAAATATTTCCTTTTCTTCAAGCCATCAACAGTAACCACTGCAGTTAAAACGCTGAGTGATCTATGCTTAAGGTGGTCGAGGTTAGATTGATAGCTCACCTGGATGTAGGCCAAGTGAGCTTATAATACGGTACTTCTCCCGTCTTGCGTCGTCTGTTTACAATTCTTATTTACAACTTCTTCTGCAAATATATTTTGGCCAATTCCCACATGATTATACAGGAGGCATTCTGTCATCAAGACCTTTGAAATTTATTAAAACGGATGTTGATCGTCAGCCAAAATCGTCGCCGTTACTAAATATAGAAAACCTTAAAACAACTGCTTCTAAAAAAAACTCTCAACACAATTCGACCAATTTTGATAGAATGCAAACTGAAATATAGTTGCCGTTAGTTGCCGTTACTAAAAGAAAAAAACAAAAAAAAAAACAAACACAATTAAATGACTTCTTCTCATCATCAGCTCATCGGAATTTAAATATATTTGATAGAACACACTCTGCCATAAAGGGCTTTCAAATTTGTACAAAGGATCTCGATTCTCGAACAAATATGTTCCCGTTACTAAAAATAGAAGCCATTTAAACGACGACATCTTCTTAAAAACTGCTGAACAGAATTTGAACATTCTGGCTTAGATGGATTTACAATATTTGCAAATGTTTCCATTTTTCCATTAAACAATGGCGCTGCTTCTAAAAATATTAAAGCCTTTGAATGACTT
This sequence comes from Margaritifera margaritifera, assembly GCA_029931535.1. Lineage (NCBI taxonomy): Eukaryota > Metazoa > Mollusca > Bivalvia > Unionida > Margaritiferidae > Margaritifera > Margaritifera margaritifera. The sequence continues at coordinate 3,199,158 of JAQPZY010001481.1, forward strand.
CTTCTGAAAGAGCACTCAACAGAATTTTAACTAATTTGTCCATGCAAATGTTTATAAATATGCCGATCCGTCTTGCTGTAGAAGCATTTCAACATTGGACAAATGATGCCAATCTGCCAGTTTAGATGAAGAGACAAAGAACAAAGAGAATCCTTGAAACAATTGTATTCATGGTATGTGCCATCAACAGCGTTGGAAGAAATTTCTATACAAAGCATGTTAATCACCCAGACTTCTTGGACAATTGCAATTGCATTTGACTTGCATTTGACTTTTAGGCAGATGCCAGGCAGTTGAGCAATCTGAGGCTCACTTGGGTCTCTCGTCAGCAAGAAATGGATAGGAAACTTATGTAGCCACTATTCTCTGTGTTTGATGGAAATAGAAAGACTTTTTCACTGGGCCAGAAAAAAATGTAATTTTTGAGTTTCAGTCTGACGGCGATATTTTTACTGTAACCAATAGCAAGAAAGATACATTTGTTTAATCAGTTTCATTGGCCACACTGGCTAAGATCGGAAGTTCAAATATTTGCACGCAAGGAATGAAAACCTCCAATCCTTATTGAATAAATGCTTTAAGACAGTCAATACCTCAAAGAAGCAGCTGTTTTCTATTCAATTTAATTTTTACTCAAAACGCATCAGCAAAGCTTGAGAACGACATCATTCTAAATGGAGCGTATTTTGTAAAAATAATAGTTATTGCTTCAGAAAAGGTCAAGAATACTCTAAAAAACGAACCTTTTACCGTATCTGGTCGCAACTGTCAGGAGTGAAAGACGGTGGTAAACTCTGCTGTCATCTTTTTTGAGAAAAGGAAAGAAATAATGAAAGAACTTTCTTAACCTGTCCTTTCTTCTTTTGTTTGTCTCTATGGTGAATATGCATTAAATTAAGACCTTAGAGTCAGTCTCAATAATGCACTTCTTTCTTTTCGGCAATAGCTAAATTTTCGGTCACTAAGCCCTCATGGGCAGCGCAATATTATGTGAATAAAGCCGCGAGAGATGTTGGGTTATGTATGATAGGTATCAAGAGTGCGACACAGTGGATTGTCAAATCAAAATGGACATTTCTCCTTTTTTATCTAAGGATGTCCTTAAGCTAGTTAATTACATCTCTTTAGCTAGTTCATAACAATTCTAAATGTAAAGATTTGGAGCTGCTGTTTGTTGTGAATTAAAGACATATCTGATAGAATATTCACGTGAGTTATGGTGCTATATGCAGGTCTGTTATCTCCCATGTATAACTCATCAAATAGTATTTTTACTGGAAATAGCCGCCTCAAATCTGAACATTCAGAAAAAATGTTTTGGATGGAAAGGAAGAACCATAAATAACGATTTTAATCATAGACTTTTAAACTTGATGGATCAAAAGGGAAATGTTCGCCTTAATTGGACAACTCACTGTGTGGTCTGCATTATTTATCCGTCTCATGCATATCATGTACGTTTCCTCTCAGTTTTATCGACATAAGATCGTGCTATGCATTAGAGCAATTGTGGGCGTGTAAACAAGTCCTTCTCAGAAAGTGTCTGCCTTGCATATCGGAACCAAAAATATCTCCTACACTTCTAGCTCATATACCTGCATGCACTTTGTAGTCCAGGCCATCACAATTTTGCTGTTCTGACTCTGGTATGATTTGTTCCTGCAATTACCAGATCAAATTAGGGTTTTTGATCAATTATATGTATTTGAACTCGAGTCACAGGGTCATTGTATTTGAACTCTAGTCACAGGGTCATTGTATTTGAACTCTAGTCACTGGGTCATTGTATTTGCAATGAACTTTTCCAATACTTTCTTTATTCCCTGGAAGAAGGAAGGATTTAAAAGTTTTACAACAAATTCATTATTGTAGAAAAAGAACAATATTGTGGATCAATTTGGTTTGGTTGCTTGTAGTGCTTGGTATACTCATGGGAAGATAGATTTTTTTGTTGTTGATTTTTTGATTTTTTTTAGCAATTTTGTTTTGTACTACTTCTGGTAAGATGTTATTGCTTGTATGAAAAATACCAAACTGGTTACTCGAAAGGTATATTTCTGTACTTTGGTATGAGCTTTACATAACAGCTGATGCATGATTTTCATTTACCATAATAAAAAAAAAATAAGCAGACGTCAATGCCGATGATGATGCCGTCTATGCCGACGCTGTGCATAGTACCATTTCTCTTCTTTCTTCGTAAAGGCGAGCTTATAAAAAAGCAAATATTACTTTTTATTTTAGGAAATATCCCTGATCTATGGATCAATTGTTCAGAAGTAGCTCCAGCGGGATGACTTAGATGACTGCCGTCTATACAAGGTTTGCATGTATGTCTGAAACGCCAGAATTTCATTTAAAGGGTCCACCTGTATATCTGTTTGAGTGAATTCTATACTGATATATCAAGCTGTTTAGAAATCAGATAGGTGGCATGTCTTAAAATACAGTATGGATAATAAACAAATATTAGATGTAGGTAGAAAGTCATCTCGAGTAAACCTCCAGTCATACAGTTTTGTGATAATACAGCCTCACCACTAGTTTATGATTGCATATCTATGCTTAGGAAGTACTCAGATTTAGTGAAACAATAATCAGGTTTGAAATTTATTAAAAACACAACGAGTTTTACACTTGCTTCCTGTTTGAGAGCTATATTACCATATGTTTTTATATTGAATTAAATCGGTGTTTCCATTGAGTTTGCAATGGAAAAATATGTAGGCAGTCCCAAGCTTTAATTCATGATATATCAATATTTTAAAACCAAGATAGCCTTATGCCAATGGCCTGCTGTCTACATCTTACATGTGTTTTCCCCCGCCCCCGCCCGCTCCTCCTCTGAGAGCTAGTCGCTCTTGAGGCCTGTTGATTTATTTCAGAATGTGCACACAAACTCTTCAGGGCAAGTAGATATTAACATTATGTGAGTGTTTCGTTAAAAGTCATTTTCCCTTGGCCTGTGTGTAAGAATTTCGTTCTGGAGCAATAAATATGCTCAAAGATTGCATGAACATTCATATCAAAATATCATACCGTTTTTGATCTACCATGTAAGTAAATTTTCCAGAATTATATTTGTCGTTGATATTTATGAGTTACCTGTATGCTCGTCGACACAACGTATTCTTTATTCAAATATGTTTTACATGAGTTTTTAAATAGCTTTTTTTATTTGTAATCGTAAAGAAAAATGCCAGTTACAAAGTTCGTTCAGGACGACCAACGCCAACTTCTTAAAAAGATTCCATCTTAACAGAATATTAGCTAATATCGCTGATCAGATAAAATATTGTAATATTTTGGCAATTTTGTATAAGAAATACGCCTATAAATCATGCCCAATACTAGTCCGATAAATCAGCTCCCCAAACCTGTGTTGATACTGATAGACATTTGAGGGTCTGATGTCACCTGTTCACTAAAATGTGCAATTTTGCTGCATACAAATCTGTCCGGAACACACCAGCGTACAGTTTGGACACTTACCGGTATTTGGTAACAGCCGTATGTAGCCACGAAACTCCAAATGGAAACTTTTGAAATGATGAAAATGAAATACTGTTTTCCTCTGTTTTGGAAAAAATTCCCTTGAAGGTGCCCACTATAAATATTCAGCCCCGCGAGATCTCTCCCTCTATATCCAGTGGTACCTGAGTGGAGACAGCGATAAAATAAAAATAGTTTTAGGTTCAAGCTTAGTAATCCGTACATTTTGCCAATACACCGTACGTCTTCTGAAAAATTACGAAAATATTTTTCCGGTAATTATACTTACCGTTTTGAAGATATAGATAAAAAATAACATATGTAGTTTATTAAATACACGTATCAATATGAGCTGCACTTCATTCAGATGTGCATTTTGCATTCAACATTTTTCATTAATTAACAAAGATAACTCAAAGTTTTTTTGGTCAATGTCTCCGGTGTACCCATACTTATAAAGCTTGAGCTGTTTAATAAACTTCGTGCTATAAGATAGGAAAATACAGTATCAATGTCAGTTTATACCAGCACATTTCTTAAAGTAAATATTTACTGTCATTCTTTTGTATATCATTCGAACACATTGTATTAAATTTATTGTGCCATGACAATCTTATTCATAATGCAAATTTGTTTTGAATTTCCGAAAATTAATTTGAAGTAATGCAGATTTGAGTGTGTATATTTTGAATTAAATGACCGAGAGTCTTGTATCTTGTAACTTTAATACAGTTCTTGAGCATCTGATGCATACTTTTACTAATAATCAAAACGTTACGAACATGGGACTTACCTCCCTTAGCGAGTGCCTTCTTTATTATTAACTTTCAATCTAACTTGAAAGTGGTCAATAATTAAAAAAATAAATAATTACACTGACAGTAGCTACACAGCTAATTACCATGCTTTATAAGTATCAGTTAGTACTTTTTATATATTTTCTGTATTTAGACTCAAATTAGGAACGCATGTTTTTTTACCCCCCTATTTATTGTGTATGTGTATCCATCCATCCATATATATATACACACCAGACAGAGTGGAAAGTGCTATCCCTGGATCCTACACGAGGATGAATAATAATATAGAGTGAAAGTAGATATTAAGAAAGAATATTATCATACAGGTTAGAAAACATTTAATTTGTCCTCTACTGAAACTCGCAGGCCGATAACTTAGTCAACCGAAATCTACTTGAAACCGAATTATATTTCTAGGTTTCTGGTCACTAATATTTCAGTAAATTTGAAGTCAGCCAACCGAACCCCCATCTAATCTAAAAACCTGAAAGAAATGTTCAGTTCCAAATGTCAATTGTGATCTAAAATGAACCTCATGAAATATAAACTTAATAAGTGCTAAAAAAAAAAAATGGAATTTCCGAAAATTAATTTGAAGTAATGCAGATTTGAGTGTGTATATTTTTAATTAAATGGCCGAGAGTCTTGTATCTTGTAACTTTAATACAGTTCAAAAATATACTAATGCAAGATAATGATAAATTATACAGATATACTAATGCAAGATAATGATAAGTTATACAGATATACATTCGAAATATAATACCGACTATTGACATTTTGTCAAACCATATGTATGTACATGGATGAGAGTGGATACACAGTCGCATCTCATTCTTAGGTGAAAATAGTGAACTTAGTATTTACAAACAACTCATCAAAACAGAAAATTTAATTTGGGCTCGATATGTAGAGGTGTTATATATATATATATATATATATATATATATATATATATATATATATATATATATATATATATATATTCATTTCTTGTATTTTTTCTTCTTCCTGTTCGGAAAGAGTATCATGCTATACATCCAGTGAATGCAAAAAAAAAAAAAAAAAAAAAAAAAAATTAAGGAGCCAATCGATATGTAATACAAAGAAAGACTGCACGAGCAGCTATTTCACTCAGTAGTCTCCAGTTTGAACCAACTTTACCTATCTCGAGTTTAAGCAGAGATAAACGTGCATATGCGAGTTTACTTCCTAAAGCAGTATATTTATTATTATTATTATTATTATTATTATTATTATTATTATTATTATTATTATTATCATCATCGGCAGTGTCAGCAACGTCTTTTATAGACTTATCGTTCTTTACAAAACGGTGCGAGAAATATCTGCAGCTAAATTGATTAATGATTTATTATGGATGACCACTGAAAACGCTAAGAGTAAACATGATCAGAAGATCATTCGCACGATTTACATATAAATTCTAAATTCATGAAAAGGATACATAGCATAGACATGGTATATCTTTCCGCCAACCGACCCACTCTACTATTCCCTCCCCCACCCAAAAAAAAGGATAACAAATATAACCAAAAATTAAAAAGTTTATATTTCAATTAAAGTTTTCCATATTTGAACATTTTGTCTCGGCACAAATCTATTTTAGATAAGGATCCCTACCTACACTTCATGGAAATTCCACACCTTATCCCTACCTTACACGGCGTCGAAACTCCACAGCTTATCCCTACCTTACACGGCGTCGAAACTCCACAGCTTATCCCTACCTTACACGGCGTCGAAACTCCACAGCTTATCCCTACCTACACTTCATGGAAATTCCACAGCTTATCCCTACCTGCACGGCGCGGCAATTCCACACAAGCCAATGCGTGTCGTGAGAATATATATATATATATATATATATATATATATATGACAAAATACTTGACTTACCTCCTACCAGTTCACCATAAACGAAGGAGATTTTACTTACACAAAGAAAGGAGCCCGGTGAGGCCAATCATTTCCTGAAACGACCATCTCAATGAAGAAAAATAAATTTTGAATTCGCTGACTATCACTTTCCGACTTGTGTGGAAAAACTCAAACATCAAAGATACTACTGATTTCCTTACCAATACGCCGTAAACTAACCTTGAAAACAACACTCTCCTCGTCACTATGGAAGTCTGTTCATTATGCATCAACATCCCATACGAGAAGGAAATCAAAGCCTGCAAGAAAACATGGAATAGTTGGCCGGATCCTTCCCGATCCTACTATTTGGCTAACCCATGTTCTCAAGTTTAACAAATGTGGTGTTCAACAACCAAACACTGCTTATAAAATCAGTGCAACTGCAATCTGCACTAACATGGCACCTTCGTAATGACAACATTTTCATGGGAAGACCAAACAAAATCTTCTTAATGAGGCACCCATAAACCGCTAAACTGGTGCAGATTCATTGAAGACATAGAACCAAAAAAAAAATAGAAACGGCCGATAATTTCAAATATTCATTGAATTCACCAATGACTTTCATACTTCGATTAAATTTACATCGGAGTTATCAAACAGTTCCAATGTCTTCCTGAATATTCAATCTACCCTCCAATAGGGGAAGATAGAAACCGGCCTGTATTGCAAACTAAATTGCTCTTACTACTATCTGCTCCTGACCAATTGTCGCTTCAAGAATCTTCCTTACGGCCTTCGAAGGAAATAACATGACGAGGCTATGATCAAAATTAGATTCCTTGATAGAAAAACCCTCTCGAAATATTAAACCAAGAAAGACAACAAACGTTTCATGGTTACTTTCCACCCCCATGTGATAAACTTACAACAGATCATTCGGAAGTATTTTCACCAGATTGAATCATCCGAACGTCTGAAGGGTGTTGTTCAAGAATTTCCAATGATTGCGTACCGTGGACCTAACAATCTCAAGAAACATCTGGTACGTGCCAAGGTAACTTCAGTAGATTTCAGGAACATACAGTTGCAAAGACAATCCCTGCCTAATCTGCATATATATGCCAAAGACCAAGTTTAGGAGTTAGCTTTTCTATCAATTAGCAGTTAGGATGTCGACCCAAAAATATAATCTATCTCCTGACATGCAAAAGCTGTACCAGTCAATATGATGTCGGAAAATGAATAAATAAGCACAAGAGGCATATTAGCAACAAAACTAACGCGAAACTAGCCAACTACAACAACTCGAGTGGACATTCAGTAAAGTCCCAAGAGAGCTTGATTAGCTCGAAACTTTGGGAATCTGTTTTGTAATTGCGCTGATGAACAATTCTCCACTAGTTGAAATAATTAACAGTGATGTAAACCTCAGGAATAACTCTGTTGGGAAATCTAGCAGATAATGTAAAAATAAAATTATAGAGATAATAGTTGTTTTGTGCAAAAACGCGTTGAAAATACGCATGACTGTAGAGAATAACAATTTAAAAGATAGAAAGACGTAGAGGGAACAAGTTGAGAATAAATTTTCAGCTATTGAAAAGAGTGGGACTGAAAATGCTAATACAATCTCAGAACTACAAAAATAGAATTGGTTTGTTTTAGATTCACATGAATTGTTCAGACAGAGATCTGATAATAAACCCGAAAAACAGTGAAGAAAAGAGGAAATACCTACCACTCAATAGTACATTGATAAAAAGAATAGTTTTGAGACAGTGACTTTCTACAAATTTAGCTCGTACATATAATGCTTCAAATTGTGTTTTTTGTCAAAGTAATGACCCTTTTCATATAAAAATGAAGATTTTTAAAAATTTTGTTGGCGGATTGATGCAGTGAACATTACAGAGTGGTCGTATTTCTCAGACTTCAGAGCGTTACATCTTTAAACAAAAAATTTTAATACTTGTGAGTTGACCCGTAATTTTTTTTTCTTTATTTTGCTTATTTCTGCATTAAAACGTGGGATGTGTGGCCTCGACAAGCTTTCAGTCTAGTTCGGTAACATACGCTGCACCCAAATTTCGATTATCACTTAAATTTTGTTTGCAATCTACACTCATCTATCCGCGATTTCTATATCATTTTTAGACTTGATCATGATTGTAATGCGAGTTCAAATCGCTATTAAATCAATATTATTATCATATTTAATCGAACGTTTTTCGCTTTAATCTTGTACAGTTTGTCGTAGAGAGTAACAGGTATATGACACAGTATGGGTAACACTGGATATCGAATATAAAAAACAGGTCATTTAAGTTGAGTCACTGATAATTTGCACGATTCAAGTGCAAAACAAATTTTGAGAAAGGTAATACTTGGAGCCTACTTTTGTTGTTTGGAGTTCGTTTTTAGGCATTTGTTGATTTTTGTATGGCACCTCCTCATTGATACATAAATGTATATTATAGTCTTTACATATTTTAATATCTGTACATCCTGATGGAGAGAGAGATAGAGAGACAGACAGACAGAGAGACAGACAAAGGAAGGGAGGGACAATAAGATGCAGAAAACAAATGAAATAGGACTAAATATGGAAATACATATTTTTATAACATACATAAGGGCATATATATTTCCTCAATGAAAAAAGAAAGTAGTTCCAATAGTGATATCGCCACCGTGGCGATAAAGGTGATATCGCCACTGTGGCGATAAAAGTGGTGATATCAATTTTCTCCCGCTGATACATTTCCATATCTCATTGAATAAATGATTTTAACACAAGATTTACAGACTTGAACAACAAGATAGAAGCCGAAACTAATATCATATCTGAATTGCAGAAAAAGAATGATTTAAGAGAGATAAAACGTCAAAAGAAATGTGAACGAATGCATGATTAGAGGTATGATAATAGCTTAAGATTCAGTTATTACGTACTTGAATCATAAGATCAAAATGATAAAAATGTTACGTTCACCGCATTTTTCAACAAATTACACGCTGAGGTTGAACAATCTCAAACAGATATAAAATAATATGCTGATATACAATTGGTTAAGAAATGTATGGTAGTATTGGTGTAGTGTATGGTAGTATTTGTGTAGTGTATGGTAGTATTGGTCTAGTGTATGGTAGTATTGGTGTAGTGTATGGTAGTATTGGTCTAGTGTATGGCAGTATTGGTGTAGTATATTTTAGTATTGGTGTAGTATATGGTAGTATTAGTGTAGTATTTGGCAGTATTGGTGTAGTGTATGGTAGTATTGGTGAAATCGATAAACTAAGTAGGAAAGAGAAAAGATTTTAATGATTTTGAAACAGATGGTTACGACATATACCGATGGATTAAAAACTGAAGTAGATAAACATACGCTTGCAATAAATGGTAGAATCAATATAGTTAAAACAGAAATAAACGAAAACATAGAGACATTCAAAACTGAATTAAAAGCAGAAAGGGGAATAACGAGTATTGTATTAGGCGTTAGAATGGATGATTTACAAAAGAAATTCGGTATTTAAAAAAAAAACAGCAAGGAGTTTGATTAAAACAATGCCTGGAGGCCTTATTATTTTATCTGTGCCAAATTGTTTCTAGTGAAGAGTTGCCTGGTGGTATTAACATAAATGCGAACGGAGGAGGTAGAATTTCGATTGTGACAATAAAATAAAAACCAGAATCTGCAACGTCTTGACTTAAATAAAAGAAAAGGGTTGTTAGATATTTTCAAAAACTGTAATAACACTTCAAATATTAGCTGACATTTATCGATTTGACTATGCTGTATCACATTTTCACTAATTTCAAGCTACACTCAATATATATTTTATGGTCAGAAAAAATATGCTTATGCACACATTTTATCAGCTTTTATTTAGGGAACATATATGTATTGAACGCCTTAATATTACCTTTTACATTTAATTAGTGATAAACAACAAAAATCTTTGTTACTCATTAGTTCGTACACGAAATCTGAACCTTTCCTTAACAGTGTTAAAGATGATGAATAATTATACGAATACATATTGATTGCACTTGCAATGGGTGTTCGTGTGTATGTTACTTACAAGTTTTTGTCAAAAGAAATACCATTTTCACAATTGTTTTATGATAAATAAATAATACACACCTTTATTATTTTCCGCAAGACACATCATAAAATGTTGACGTACTGTAAATACATTACTTTTACAAACCAAGAGAAGATACAGTAAGAATTACTATATCTCATTCCAACCTATTATTGCATCACATATACCCCGAGAACACTAAAACTCGAGCAAACTTTACAGAGAACAGACCAAAGCTAAATAAAAACATATTGATTGTATCTAGTAGTTTCTTCATGTCGTTTGATATAAAGGTGAAAGGATATTCTAACAATGTAGTGGTAAACAATTTGGGTAGAATGCTTGTGAAACACATCACCATATACTACAGAAGCGATGATCTTTTAGAATTAAATGATATCACAGTTTCACGACATACAAAGATTTGTGGTTACATCTTTCTGTTAGAACAAACAGGATTGAACAAGGCATCATGAATGATAAATTGGGAAAGTTGAGATCAGAGACAGGTAAGGCGCAAAGTAGTGATGCTGAAGCTATACAGATTGTTCTGCGTGGAAGGACTTGGTATTCATATACCTATAGATCATTGTCCACAGTATCCTTGTGCTGTTCCTCGTGAATTCAGATTTAACATTCCATTTACAAAAGCCTCTGATTTCAGATGTAACATTGCACTTGAAAACCCTCTGAATAAATAGCAGGTTGATGCAAAGACTACGAAATGAGAACATTTCCCTCCAGTAAGATACGATTACCTCCAAATCAATTGAACAATCGGTTAATGATAAGTACATAAATTATATTGTTTTCTCTACAACTTTATTCCTGTGAAGAGAATGATCAACATCGCAATACAGCTTTAACAGACATCACTCTTAATTTTTCCCGGATGAGTTTAAAGGGTGTTTTGATACTGTGTAAAAAGAGCAGAGACAGTGATCCAGAAAAGTATTTCATCTTGGTGAATACAGGAGGTCTGCCAAATATAGTGTATTCCCAAGGTTAGCCATTAGGACAACGATTTACTTCTTCGATGAACAAAAAATAAAAATATAAGTTATTAAAGTGAGTGTCAACAATTTGTACACTGTCATTCATTTGTTTTTTTATCCGGCTTGATACGAGAAGTACACACGATAACAGATTGCATGGTAGCCAAAGTACAAGAAAGTAACCACTTTCAAATCAATAGGAAATAAAATTTTGATGCTCACAAAATGTACATTTATTTCGTGTATATTGTTTACGTTAACATTCAAAACAATCAACTCAAATCAAGTATGTCTTAGGCATCAATACGTCTGTTTGAAAGAACTTCATAAAAAGATTGTTTTTTTTAAGTGGCTAATTTTAGTTAAACATTGTTTGCACTAAATGTGATAGAGACTGAATACAAAGACTATTTCAATTACACAGTTATCATATGTCCAACTTGTATGTGCAACACAACTTATCATAGAAAGGTTTACTAAAATATGAAAAGGTGATTGTGATAGATCCTAAAGATACATTAGATAAGTGGTTACATTTACTGGTTGATATCTATCAGGGTGCAACTACTTTGTATCTTATTGATGACCGTGGGAATCTTGACGAGGCAAAAAAGCAGCAACTAACCTAACTAGACTAGCTGTTAGTGGCAGAGATTTTGAAATATAAAAATGAGTGATTGTGCAAAAGTACAACTCTGTGATCAAAGATTTTAGAAAAAATAAACGTTTTTGGCCGTTTTATATATCAATGTCAAACAAGCAATGGATACTATCTTCACTGATAATCTCATCAAAGTTGATGTACAAAGAGATTTTAGTTACTTTGAAGCAAAACAAAAGAAACACACTTTTCATTTCATCTTTGCCAGTATTGACTGAATATAGTTTTAAAACTTAACCCATACAATTCTCTAATTGGTGTACTAGTTTGTTCATTTGTGAACACGCCTGGTATCTTTTTATTCATTTGCAGTACACTGAACACATTGTAATTTTAATAGTCACTAGTTTCGTAAACTTTACCTTATCTTTCATATAGCTGTGTAAGTTTTCTGCCTCAACATGAATTTATAAAGAGTCTGTATCAGTCCTGAATTGTCTCATTGTACCATCGTAATTGCTTTTTAAATTGTAATAGAATTCGTACATCAACCATGTAGATAGCTCTAACACAGTAAAACCACCGTAACTTGCTTAGTTTTTTGGGGCTCATTACCCATGATTGCTCTAACACAGTAAAACCACCGTAACTTGCTTAGTTTTTGGGGGTCATTACAAATGATTGCTTTTCTGATGAAAGATATATCGATTTGGTATTTCCAAAGTTTACTTTTGTCTCTACATTTTTATACTGTTGTCCCTTTTCTGACATTTTTCATTTGCATGCCACATACTGCATTATTCCCTAATTTGAAATAAATCTTTCTTGAAATAATGTGTTACTTTTTTTTATCTCAAAGTAGTATTCATTTCTAAGTAGGATTTCAGCTACGGTTGCTGTTCAAAACAGAAAACTGGGTGTAATTTTGCAGTTTTAAACCTAATTGGATGTAATGCTTTAACCTTTTGCAATGTATCAAATACTTGTATTTGTTTTTCAATGCACACACAAGTTTTAATACAGGTGGTTTTGTACCCTTTGTTTGATTTTCTGCAAGGGAGATAAATCATATTCGCCTGGTACAAGATTTTCTGGTGCTAGAGGAGTATTCCTTGAAATGATCATAGAGTTGTAATGGAATCTCCAAATCTACTTCATATATGCAAACAATATCACTATTATCAGGTATTTCAAACATATTTTCTTCTATCTATCTAATTTGTTCATCGTTTTCCCATCTAAAGTAATTTATGGGCATGTTTTTGCTCATAAGAATTGTGGTATCCAGGTACTTGATGTATGATTTTGGATTTGACTTATCGAACTAGCCATCATGTTTGATATTTCCTTCATCATCCGCATAGAATTATTGGTTTACTTTAGTATGTCTCTGTGATATCATACTAATTCCGTCACGAATTCCACTTTCAATCGTCAGAAAAATGTCATAGTTTGTAAAACAAAATCTAATTGAACACCTGGTATATTTGACAACACATAATTAGTTAGTCCTTGTGCACTGTAAAAGTGCGCAGTATCTAACTTATAGTTTATCATACAGACGTTCCTAAAGTCTTCAAAGATGCTACACAACATTAAAGTATTTATTTCTCATAATATCTCTGTAGTGAATGTGCATACAAGTTATCGTCATTTAATATGTTGAATCGCTCAGTCATGAGTCAAACTTTCCTTTGGGTGGTATGGAAGTTTCATTCAATCTATCAAAGCTATCTATGTATAAATGTCCTTTATCTGAAATCTAGGTTGCGCTGCATCTCCAGTGTAATCTTTGTTTCTCTGCAACAACTGCATACTTAAAAACGATTTTATCGTCGCAAACAATTTGTAATAATTTAAATTTAGCCGGCTGCTCAAGAGATTGACACGTGAACCGAAAACTATCTACAAATCTAATCGTTCTTTTCACAGTTATTTCCTTTCCAACCTTAATGAGTATATCAGCTGTGAAATCCTTGCTTAAAGAAATATATGAATCGTCGGTATGCAGTGTGATTTTTACCTCTTCATCTCGATCACGTTTTACAAGTGTCTTGATACAGAGATTACTGCCATAACCAGACAAACTATTAATGAATAGTAGAATATATTTTGTGTATCCGAAATTCACATTCCGTTAATTATAAGCAGCCCCTCTTTACTTGCCCGTTAAGCTATCATGATCGCAAACTTTGTCTTTAAATATTTTTTATCTTACAGATGTGGCATATATTTGTTGAGTTCAAATGATTTTCGTTATCCTCTGAGAGCATCATAGGTTTGGTACTTTTTGGCCTTAGTTCGTCTTACACTATTTTTGTGAGCACCTAACAAGTTGTAAAACATCTGAATGCAGTCAGTATCTCTGTAACACTGATCAATGGACTTGAGATACAAACAAAACCCTCAAGGAATGAGTTTAGCTGTTTCAATTGTCCAGCTTTGATGAGTCTCCGACGTCCAGGGTTTATCTGATTGTTGCATAGATCTATTACAATTTTGTTTGGTAAGATGATACTTTAAAAATCACAATAATCAACATACGGAACTTTTAACTGATATTGAATTTTTTTAAATTTTACAACTGAACTCTTTTCAGGCATTGTATCTATCGCGTTGTATATTGTATTACATAGTATTTTGTGTTCTGATAACATTTCGTGTACATTGAAAAAGTCAAGCATGAGTTTACAGATATATTTCTGTCCTTGATGTCTATTTATCTCAGCTGACACCATTTGTAATCAATTTTTTTATTCCGAAGTAATGGTACCTTCCATCCGCGTGTCTGTTCGGACCATCACTTGAAGAGACTATAATTAACATGTCAATATATCTGATTTTCTCGTTGTTTACTGTCTGTTAGAGGTTTCATGTAGTTTCTCTCACCTGCGCTGTTGGTCTGTCCCACGGCTTCGCCGCGTCCTCGACGTTAACGTCTATACCGCTCCCTCCCCCCTTCCAATATTTCATACATATTTACAGATATATTACATTCATTCTCAATTTAACTAATGTAATCTTAACAGGACATCTGTGAAACCAATTTCAGTTCTGTATCTATCAATTTGTAATTTCATAGCCTGTGTGGAAATTTTTACCGGGAAGAGTGGGTATTTAACACAGATCTGAAGGAATAAAAGAAGCATTTATCATCCGTAATTTGTGTACGTTGGGGCAAATCTTTTTTGTTTCACCCATTCCGGCAAGTCCATAGATGAGTTTCTTCTGAGCGGACGTTAAATAGTCAATCCTGTCAAACATACATTTGCATTTTTGCTTATTTGCTGCCCAAATTTTGTATGTAAAATGTGAAATGTTCATTGAATAACATCGTCCTTCGTCCGTTTAATCAGTGTGGTCGTTAGGTCTTTACAGAAACAAACTGCATAATTCTTAAAATGATGGTCTTTCTCAAATACGGTTCAGTGTGATGGAAAACAACATATAAATGTTGACTGTTGCCACCAGAAAATCTGTACTAATTTAAAGCTCTCTTTTAAATAAATCTTCAAGTTCTTTTAAGTGGCAATTCTGCTCAACTTTGCTTTCTCATACGTCTTAATTAATTTGTAGTTTGAAGGCGTATGAATGGGGTTGCAATCGTTTTTCTGATTGATATATGACAGAAGTTTTCATTCTTTTATTTGACTAAAAGAAAATATTTAAATATATATATTTAAATATAATTGTCGAGGTGCGTGTGAATAAAGGTATAATGTTTGTATTTACATGGAAAGACAGCAAGAATAAAAATTATTTGTTATCAATTCAACTGAAAAATATAATTCTGTGAATAAAATTTGCATTAATATCAATCATATTGCCATTCGTATTCATAATGTATGTTGCCCGTTATGAGCAAGTGTTCACTGTACATAGGTGACCGTTATAGGCAGGTGTTCATGTAGGCATGGCTTAGAGAATACTGACTTATGAAAATAAAGAAATTAGTTTTAGTTGATTCAACTATATTTTTAAAATCAACTTCAACTCTTAGCTGTCAAGGGAGAGTCTAACAAGAATTTTCTACCCTGCCCTATTGGAAGACTATATTTAGAAATCTGTAAACGCCGTCATTTTTTTCTTAAAACAACTTTCGTGTGAATTCAATTGAATTGAATTATCGAACATCGAGCGCCAGCATACTAATGTATTCGTGCGATAAGTGCTGATGTTCATAGCCCACAATCCTCTTTAAGAAATAAGTGAACGCGTTCATTCTTTGCTGAAAAGTAGCATTGGTGCAAATTGAATTGAGTTAAATTATCTGACATCATCAGCTCTATATGTGGAAACATATTTGTTGCATTATATGATAATCAATCATTCTTGGATAAATAAGAATTAATATATATTCTATATCTTTGTTTATATTAACTAATTTATGAAAAACAAACAACAATGGTAAGATATCGGTAATGGGAAAAATAAACAAGTTTATAATATTGGTTGTAGACGAGATACCCAAAGGCTTTATTTTTTTACTCAACAAATAGGCTCATATTTTTTTCATCAACAATTCAAAATTGTTTTTCTTACCATGAATTAAAAAAATTACACTATACAATCCTCTGCGAGTTTACTATCACATAATTTCGTTGTTTTAGCCTTAAGTAATGTCGAGTATGTATCAATCAGTGAAATCTGGAAGTTTCTAGAATGTATCCAGCACGTCAGCTAAAATGACGTTCACTTGATGCGTACTTGAGTTATTTAGTATTTTCATATATATTAATATCTTTGTGCCATTATTAATGATTTGTAAAAAATATATTAATTCTATGTTCACAAGTGAGCAAGAATTCTTTAATATTTTGTGAATAAACACTCTCGACTAATTAAAATGTTCCATGACTGTGTCAGGATTTTTTTGTGTGTGAAATAATACCCTCGAATCTTTTAATAGTTCTATTACTGTGCCAGCAGTTTGTTTTAAATTTGATCTTCAACATTCTTGTTGCTTCTTCGATGCAAGAGTTGTTGCAAAGCAACAACCTCGTATCTCCACGAGTGTGTTAGTACGAAAAAAAAAAAACAAGTGTGCTAGAGATTTTCCGTACCCCTACACGAGATAGTATTCATTTAAACATTCACAAATGTGCCAGCAATGCTCTCGTGCCCCAGCACCAGATGGCAATATTCACAACTATTTTCAAATATGCCAGAAATAGTATAGTGCCCATAAACGAGATTGTAATATTTCACAAAAATGGAAAAGTGTTCCAGCATTCAATACACTTCACTACGGTTTCTTCTTTTCATTTTGTAATTCTAATAATTTCGCATTTGTCTTAATTAGAGAAGGCAGTCAGATTTCAGTTTTTTTCTAATTTTTATAGATCAATTTGTAAGCGTTTATAATCTGTATCATTGGAAAAAGGTATTGCATTATCATCAAATAGTCGAAAGATACTGCTGATGGAAGTGGGCATATCATTTATGTAGATCAAAAAGGGACAATGTCCTAAAACCGAGTTCTGTTGTACTCCAGATTGTAATAGGCATTATACAGAACAGTCGCCTTTGAGGACAAGTCTTTGAGATCGTCCTGTGAGGAAAGCCTTGTCCCAGTTGATGACTTTAGTACTGATGCCCATTCTTTGTAGTTTGAACATTAGTTTCTGGTGGTCAACTTTTGTTAAAGGCCTTTCTCAAGATATTACACTGGCATCAGTTTGATCCCCCTGGTTTAGAGTATCATGAAGTTTTTAAGTGAAATGAATGAGCTAAGTATTATCGCTGAATTTGCTTCTAAATCCATGCTGATTATGGTACAACAGGTTATGTTTGTCAAGATAAGTCATTATGTGTGATGCTAGAATGTGTTCCATAATTTTTCAGGATTACAAGTTAACTGAAATTGGTCTGTTAGTTTTTGGTTCGGTTTTCGGACCACTTTTATGTACAGGTATACCTGATGCATCTTTCCGATCCTTTGCGAATGAACCTCTTTTAATGAAGCATGTAAAAATATCGCAGAGGATTAGAGCTATTTTATTGTGGAGGTTTTTTTTTTAAAGAATGATAGGTGTGAGGTTGAAAAAACCTGCCGCTTTGCCTTTGTTTAGATTGGAAAGCTGCTTAGCCTTTGCTACACCTTCGGTCGTGCCAACCAAATCATCCATTGATGTTTTCTCTATAATTTATTTTGCAGGTTTTAGGTAGTGAATGCTCTAAAACTGGCTAAGTTTTAATGGAACTGGTTTTGTCAAAAGTGACTCAAATTGTTTATTAAGTATTTAGGCTTTGTTTGTGGTGGATATGTAGTTTAGCCTAGCATGTGTTAATGAGTTAATTGCCATGCTGTCTAATATTTTGCTGCTTTAGGAATGTCAAAAATATTTTATTGAGTTTGAGGTCTTTTGAACTACTTTTAGAGGCCTCAGATAATATTGATTTCCAGGCAGGAACTGTGGAACTGAAGAATCGTTTGTTTGAGGGAGTTTAGTTTGGATTTGATTTAATTGTTTAATATGTTATACTTTTGTATTTAGTATACAGTTTGTTACGCTTCTTGATCAGTCATTTTATTTCATTAATTATCCATGGATAGCATCCTCGTCATTTACAAATATTCTTGTGGTCAATATGGGACAGATAAAGGTCTCCATAGACCCAGATATGACTTCCTGGAGAATTTTTGATGGAGACTCATTAAGCCCAGACAAACTATTCAGGACATTCTCTCTTTAGATAAGGTGAAGAAGCAGATGTCTATGTTTTTGAAACACATGGTATGTCTATTATTGCCCAGACTATTTAAGCATCAGTATTAATGTCAGGCTGCTTAGTGGGTTGTAGGCTTTATTGAATTAGATCTTTCCTAAATATTGAATATGTGTTGGTATCAAACATTTCGTTATGGTAATGGCGTCTATTCAGGCATGATTCAATTCCAGATATAATGTCTCATTTGATTTACTGTGTGAGAGATTTGAATGCTACTTTATTTGTCCACAACTGAACGACAGTTAACGTTGATATCTTTTATATATAGCGTTTTAACCTTTTTCTGTACAATTTGTTATTGAATTTATTGTTTGTTATTTATTAGTTTGGAAAGAAAAGTAATTCAGAAAACATAGGTATTTATTATAATAAATTCTGGTAGATAATGAGTCTACACTAAATTTAAATAAAAGCAAGGTCCGGTACGTTAAATTCCATGGTATAGTTCATTTCAGGTTAACCAGATATTCAAGCATGTTAATGTTTTCATGAGTGATTTGAGGACATGATACAAATTGTATTCCAATAATGTAAGTGTTGAAAATATGATATTACAGTGCAGACAACAAAGTGAAGGTGGCAAAATTATCAAAGCAAATAATATTATCTCATTTTTATAGCACTATTAGTGCATTATGTACTATTATTTTCCTTTGTCCCTCTAAAATGCTGTGTACCCCCCAAATTTGGAGGGTGGGGGAAACAGTGTCCCTTGCACCTAGGATCCTATGTGCAACAGCATATATATATATATATATATATATATATATATATATATATATATATATATATATAGAGAGAGAGAGAGAGAGAGAGAGAGAGAGAGAGAGAGAGAGAGAGAGAGAAAGAGGGTGGGAGAGGCGGGCTTGTAATCTCTGAGTAGGGCGTGTCGGTCTGCTACTGAGTTGTCCAGAGGTAGAAAGTTTTTCACTGGAATTCCTGATCACAGGGAAACAAACAAATGTGATAAGAGATGATAAGATTAGATCATATATTGTCTTTCATTCATCAAAAAGATCTTACAGTTACAACGTAATGTATTACAAAGCATCTAATATAGAATGCATGAAAATCTGCGTGTACAATCTACATTCTGTGTGCGATTAAGATGAAAAAAAATGTGACAGAAGAAGTAAATAGATGTAAACAAAATAAAGACATAAACCTTGTTTTCTCGTGATCATTATTATCCATCCCATGTTCAGATGTCAACCAGGTTACTGGCCGCTGTTTAAATGGAGTATATCAGCCATGAGTATAGATAGATGTGATTCTTATGTTAAAGAGCAATGGCCATTCTAGGATTAGATTCAAACCTGTAAAATGAATTCATTAAAATAGTTTTGTTACATGTGAATTCTCGTAGAGATATTACAAATACTAGACACAAGCTGGAGAATAAAATGTATCTAAATAATGACATTCTTTCATTTTGAGTAGAAAATAAATGATAGAGGAATTTCGACTGTTTTAATATTTTGAACCTTTAAAAAGCACATAAAATATTGTAGAAGACAAGGTTATTAACTTCGACAAATTACCATTTTCATGTAACCTATCAAGACTGTAATGCTTTCCGACGGTATATGCGTCAATTTTTTTATATAGTTATTGATCTTTATTTTTTTATCAGACTTCTTCTTCATCTGATGATCATTAATAACATCAATATTTGGTCTATTTTAGATACACGAAAACTCAGAAAACCAAAATCATATCTGTCATCAGGGTTTCTTTTTCACTTTGAAGTCTCCACCTATATTGTATACAGCAAAATTTGTCTCTGTTGTTACATGGATGACAATTTAAATATTGTTACTATAAATTGTCAGGGATCCAGTTAAGAGAAGAGATATTTTGAACTATTTAAAACAAAAGAAATATTCAATTTGTCTTCTTCAAGATACCCACTTTATTCAGAAATGGGAGAATTACACAATATCAACTTGGCCATGAATGTGTTTTTAATTCCTTTTCATCAAACTCTAGAGGGGTGGCTATTTTACTAAATAATTATTTTCAATTCACCACAGATAAAATCAAGAAAGATAGTACTGGTAATAAAATAATCCTAGATATATCAACACAAATTTATAGATTTACTCTAATTAATATATACGGTCCGAGCCGTGAGAATCCAAATTTCTACTCAGAAATCAAGAACGATATAACAGCCTTCATCAGTGATTATGTGATCATTGGAGATAATTTTAACTTAGTCGTGGATCTAGAATTTGATAGCTATAATTATAATATGCTAAACAATATCAGGGCAAGAGAGGTGGTTCTTGATATATGTACAGAACATAATTTGATTGACGTTTGGCAAGAGAGAAATATTGGTACAACAAGATAGGCGAGCCAGGCTAAACTTTTTCTTATTTCAGAAAATCGTTTTATAATGGTGGAAGAAACTGTCATAGAATCTGGCTACAGAACGGACCATTCCCTTGTAAAAAATTATTCTGGCTTTTAGAAAAACTGATGAATGCAAAACTTTGTGGAATTCAATAGCTCGTTATTGAGAGATTCAGATTACATTTCTCTTGTTAAAGATAAAATTCATCGTTGCAAAAGTCAATATGTCTGCTCTAATCAAACGTCCAATTTTGAGCAAACTCCAGCTTCTGAGATAATTTTTACTATAAATGATCAACCTTTTTTTTAATGATACTTTTCGAAACTAGGGGGAAAACTATCTCTTACACATCCTGCAACAAGATCAAATGGAGAAGCAGCTTATTAATGAAATTAATTATTGTAAACAAATTAATGAAATTAATAAATTTCAAATTTTAGAGAGCAAAAAGTATCAGTTGGTGAAAATTCGTATGAACAAAATGGAAGGTGTGAGAAAATATGATCAAGGGCAAAATGGCATATGTATGCTAATGTATCAAAATGGGATGGACCATACATTGGTAATCAATCAGAAATTTTGAAAGAATAAACATTATACGCACAAGCTCTATTCATATCATCAGGTGGATCCAGCTGATCTTGAGTCTCTCCTTAATTATAGGGATGTTCCTAAATTAGACAGTGCACTCAAAGAATCTTTGAATGGCCCTATAACTTTAAATGCAATAACTGCAAGCCTAAAATCCATGCCAAATAATAAAAGCCCAGGATCAGATGGATTTACAGCTGAGTTTTTCAAGTTCTTTGGGATAAATATTGATCCATATTATGTGAGGGAAAGTAACTGTTCATATAATTCTAGGGAACTATCATCAACTCAAAAGGAAAGTGCAATAACGTGTCTTCCAAAATGGAATAAACCAAAACAGTATTTGAAGAATTGGAGACCCATCTCATTACTTACTGTAGCTTACAAAATTGTACCAGGTTGTATTGCAAATAGACTAAAGCATGTTTCTTCCAGCAATTGTTAATAACGTTTAAACAGATTTTAATAAGTGAAGATATGTAGGGGAAAATATTCGTACCCTCTATGATCTTATTGTTTTCTACTACCCCCCAACCCCAAAATATAACATGCCCGGAGTTCTTCCCTTAATTGACTTTGAAATTTATTTTGACTCTGTTGCATGGCCTTTCGTTGAGAAAGTATTAGACCTTTTAAATTTTGGAGGAGACTTCATAAATTAGATAACACAGTTTTACAAAACTATTAAATCTTGCATTTTTATAAATGGACAAAGTTCATCCTAGTTTTATATTTGGGATTGCTGCAGACACAGTGATCCCCTCTCCTCATATATTTTCCTTCTGTTTGCAGAGATATTAGTCCAAATGGAAAATTTTTATACAAAAATGGCAACCTTACTAAAAGCTGTTTTTAACTGAATATTAATTTATCTCTTTTTAACATTCCATCAGCAGTTAAGATATGCATTTATATGATTAGATGCATTATTTGGTTAAGTATTCATGTTTATATACAGTGATGCTTCCCTGGGTTGGGTTGGCCCACCTGTTACACTGTAAGACTGTTTATAGATAGATGCAATGCCCAGATCCTATCTACTCATATTGTCCCACCAATGTCCGGTCCAGTAAGGTTTCACTGTATTAATTAATATGTTTATATGTCTATAAATACAAGTGTGTGTATAGGTACACACATGTTTGTATTTATGAGTGTGTATACTTGTATGTATCTATCTTTGCATGTATGCGTTTATGGGTATTTGTATGTACGTAATTGTATATATGTATGCATGTATGCGTATGCACATATGTACTATATTTCTGGGTGGAAGGATGGATTATTAAAACCAAAAATTGGAAACGTAAGAATAGGAAAATACTACCATGTAATATATGTTTATGCAACTTGTCTCTTTGTAGTTCTCTCTCTCTCTCTCTCTCTCTCTCTCTCAAAATCTTTGGACATATTTATACTAGTTATGCTTTAAGCTAGTAACTTTGATCCACTACTTATCATTATCTCGTATTTATATTGACTCATAAATTGTTAACGGTGAATCCAAGGTCTCCAGCATTGGCATCGTAAATGTGTCTGACGTAATTAAAAAAAACAAAAAAAAAACACAAAAAACAAACAAAAGAAAAAAGAAAAAAAAAAATATTTGGTCCACCGTCAGTACTGAAATGTGAAATTGTTAAAATGCTTGCCTGTCGCAGCCGAATCGTGCTATGAGCAAAAGTATATCTATATGCTTTTAGACACAGTGTCTGAGAGAAATCAAATCAAATTAAATTTATTTTAGAAAGTTATACAGTAAACAGCGACTAAAATGGTTACACGTAATACTTTTAATGACATATGTCAATCAAAATGGTTACACGTAATACTTTTAATGAAATATGTCAATCACTAAGTAATCGGACTTAATTAAATACAGAAAACTGCTTTATATATATCTGAAGTGGACTAAATATTGTAGCTATACTCAATGTTCAACACTTTTGAAGATTTTGCAAGTTATAATTTAACATCTTTAGTTTAAAAAAAAGGAAAATGCAGCAATTAGATCTGTCCAAATATCATTATGACTGTTTAAAGAGAATATTATGTTGGGTTTTTTTCTTCCATTTTTTACTTGTATAAGAAACGAAATCTTGTAGGATCTCTGTTAATTTTAAATCCTTAGTATCTTCATATTTCTATATACTAGCGTTGTTTTCTTATTTTCATAGTGTTAGGCATTACCTTAGTATTAGGTCTTTCTTGACAAGTAATAACATTTATTATATACCTGCCAATTTTGTACACAAGAAAGAGACAGAATTTTACCGTAATTTCCTACAAGCAGGAAAACGATGCTATCGTTTTTTTAAAAATCCGTATCACCATGCTCTCAAACGAGGCTGGAACTACTTTATCCTCGGGGTTTCCTGGTGACAATAGCAGCGCCCCTGGGCGACGGATTGCGTTATATGTAAAATATCTGAAAGGTCTAAGCCACGTTTTTGTCACAACGACAATAATAAAAAAAAACATTTATTCCTTTATTTTGAAGTAGTAAAATATAGCCAAAATATTCATCTGAAACAAGATCATATTCGGAAATCGCATACCAAAACAATACAGTTGTACAGTAAAACCCGGAAGTTAATAATTGGTAACGTTAATGAGTTTCACGTATAATGGATGAATTTGAAATTATAAATGAGTAACATTCTCTGCAACAAATCTGTACCATCAAGTTCCAACAGTTTCTCCAATCCTGTTGTAAATAACTGTCAAAATAATGTTGTCATTCCCATGTCAAGTTCCCATTGGAGCCTCTCACATTGTCTCACAAGAAACAGTTCAACCGCATTCAACTTGAAGAAACTTCCAGTCATTCCGCTGGTGAAATCTTCCGTGATACAAAATTAGAGAACTGCTCAATAACTATATATCACATATATGAGTCTGCTGCCCCCAAGCGTCGAAGAATTCGTGTTATTGACAGAGATGGTAGTCAAACTGAGTGAGCGTTGTTTCACAAGCTTCATAAAACTAATATTCATACGTATGTCAGCCTTTCAAAAAGTAATTCGGTTTATGCTTTAAGATGAAGTTTGTTTTAAAGAGGTTGAAATGTTTCGAATTTCTTGTGTTTTTCAGCTACATATAGTGATTTTACTATCTTATCTGAAAATGTATAGGTATAAATAAAAATATCATTATCACAGTAATGCGATTTTTATTGCTAGATCATGTCTCGTTGTCAACATAATAAATCCTGATCATAACTCAACGCTTCGCGTCTCGTAATGATTCGGATTTTCTGATGCTGACAACTCGACGTGATCCAGCAATCAAGATCGCGATACTGTGATAATATATATATATATATATATATATATATATATATATATATATATATATATATATATATATATATATATATATATATTACCTATTTAATCTAATATTACTTGTCACGGAAAATGCACGTAGCCATTGTATACTTTTCCTGATCTGTGAAACCAACAATGACTGTATACCTGTTATACATTTACCTGAATGAGCTTTGAATCAATCATCAAGAAGTGTTTGATTCAATTTCTTTGTAAATTTAAGTTGCCTATTATGCATGTTTTAGACGTTTTTACTTACAGCATCAATTTTTAGTCCGACTGGATTTTAAAACAAGGTATCCGGGAATTTCTTATTAAAATAATGAGTAATGCATTTCTAAGCAGCGCTATTAATAATACGTGTCCCTAAAAACCTGTATGTCGTAAATTTGAACACATACATGTTTGATTAACAATTCTTGGCTTCCAAAACCAGAACTATATGACTGCAATTATTAAAGTCTAGGGATGAAAATGTACAGTTCTTGTACTACAGTTTGTATAAAAATATTGCATTTTCGCCTTACTTTGTCAAACAGGGTACATCTACCCGTACAAAACCAGACTACTAAATGAGGTTTCATGATCACTATCTGTTAGGTGTCGTATGTTACTTCTGTAACTTAGCAATATTTTTATGATAATTCTTTACATGTTTTTTTCTAAAATTTTCATCCATTTTTTCAAATGTTTGACTGATTTTATTACAAGTGGATCTATCTCTACTCCAGGTACAATGGTGCAAATGGTCGAAGAAAAATTTGCCTTTGATAATCGATAAAATATTTAACTTGGGATTTTATTAACACCAAAAGGGACGACTTGTTTTCTCAAACATGGTGAAAATTGAAACCATTTGAAGACGGAGGGGCGGGTTCCAATATTGAGTTCCATTTTCTATGGCAATCACTGTGCGAGCACACGTTTCATATAAACATTTGCCAGATATCGGCCTCTAAAAAAGGAAAAGCAAATAATACCGATTTTATCTAAGCACATTCAATGACATTGAGTTAAGTTTTGAGCAGTGGTGTAGCGAGGCAAAGTACAACCCAGAGCCAACTACCAAAATTACGCACCCACTCCATTCGTATTATTTATGATATATTCGGCATTCTTACCAAATTGCCACCCCCTAGAAAGTGCCGCCCGGGGCCACCGCCCCCTTCGACCCCCCCCCCTCACGCCACTGGTTTTGAGAAAGGCAAGAATATTGAAAGTTTTATATCGACTTGAAGCCTATGTAACAATCTCAGATTATCTCCCTTTGTCAGAGTCGTGTTGCAGTGTGCGTTGAAATTCATTTTGCATAAGATATGCACAATATATCCACATAGGAAACAAAATACTTTTTTTTAGGATATATTAAGAAGTTTCAGAGGGAAACTTTTATTCGTTTGTGAAAATGTTAACAATTTATCATGTTAGTAGGCTCCCAAATTGAAACAAATTCCTCGATATCTTCAAAATGATCATTGCGATTAAGCTATGCTTTTGCAGGAGGTTTGATGGAAAAGCGCTGTGGACTACGAGTAATTATTATGAAAGTAAACTTTGATTTTAGATTACAAGCAACTCATTATTTCATATCCTGCAGAACCAGCCTATGTGTGGCGGTATATTAAATACCATATTTTAAAGAATGAAGGTCGCTCATTGGCTGAAATAAATACCAGAACAAATTAACGTGATTTTTCGGAAGAAGCCTGCGTATGGATAAATTGTATGCATTAGTATGCTTGAACCTAAACATATTTTTATTTTATCGCTGTCACCGCACAGTTATCACTGGATGTAAACTGGGAAATATAACCGGGCTGGATTTTTATAGTGGGAACCTACAAAGGATATTTTGTCAAACACAAGATGTGCGGAATAACATTTTCTCGTTTTAAAAATTTCCGCTCGTATAGATCATTCACAAGATGTAAGCGTGATTTTCCAATCTTACCACAAAAGCATAGTAATTTGGCCAAATATTAACATTACACTCTATGGGAATTGAATTTGTTGTCTCTGTCCATATCTAAAAGTTGAAGCAAATACCATCGCAGGGCATTACCTTCTTAAAAGACCACATAAAAACGGTAATTTCACGAGCTACTAACCTTGTCTCCTACAATATAGTATGTAGCTTTTAAAGATTTTAAATATAAAAATGGCCTAAAATTCTCTAGAAAAGTTGGTTATTTCTACCAAAACCGAAAGTTTTTCATTATTTTGATACATTTTATCTCAAAGCTGTCGACCGGTATCTGTTTTCTTTGACGGTGATTGATGTATACACTCTGCTCCGGTTGGATGCTCCCTTAATTCATTACGTGTCTCTGGCAGAAATGATACTGAAAACATGCTTTGATGTGGTATACAACATTGTTTCGGTTGCAATTTTCCTTGCGTTTAAAACGTGTTTTTATTTTGTGCTTTTAATTTCAACAAATTCTATTGCCATGAAAGCAAAATATTTTCAAAAAAATATGAAACAAGTTCAGAAGAATTGCAAGCTCCTCACTATTACATAAAACAAAATCACATGGCGAGTAGAAAATAATAAATAAAAAACGGACGTTTAAATATAGAATAGATAGGAAAGGATGAAATAAAGCTATGCTAGAAAACAGCTCAAGGCATGGCGGTGGCAAACAAAATGAAAAGAAATTGGTAGATTTTTCTCCAGGTTATTTTGTATAAATATCAATCCATCTAATTTGTACCTCAAGACATAAGTATATTGCAGCATAAAACAAATCTGTATTGTTGCTACCAGTCACATCCAACACAAGAATAACAGTACAATTTTAAGAAGTTTTCTCTCCCAAGATGATGAGAGAGAGAGAGTATACAACTAAAGCGCCATATTTCTCGTGTGAAAACTGTTTCCCGCAACTCTTGATTATATTTTTTTCAGTTCTGGTAAAGACCAGTGATGTCAAAAATGATACACCGTGGCAGAGAAGGATGTTCTCGACGAGAGACTTGCCTGGTGAAAGGGATGAAAAACACCCTATATTAACAACATAATGTCGTTGTTGCAAATATATGGTGACGATGATTAGTGCCTTCTCGAATAAAAGCAACAGCTGTGTTATTTAAGTCTTTTATCGTTACTAATGACATAATCTACATACTAGGCCCCACTATAATGGTTCATATTAGTAGCCAATCGCTTGTCTGACACCCGGGTCACTGACCATTGCGACATACTGAATAGCTCTATCTGTTGTATCCTGTTTATAACTAAATAAATTGCAACGTATGAAGTCAATTAGAAAATGGTCACTGATCTTAACACTATGATCATATCCGTCTACACTCGTGACTGATTTCTCATTGTGCCATTGCGAAGTTGTGGACATTGTAGGCAGTTCATCTAGAACTTTTCTGCAGGTCAGTTTAGACAATTTTATTACATTTTGTGGAACACATTAAAAAAAACAACAGACCAAATAACTTTATTTTGGAAACTGTAATCGTCACTTACATATTAGTCTTTCCCTTTCTTAGTGTATTCTTCATTTTCTCGCCAAAATAATTAGGTCATGGCGGGGAGAGGAAGGGCTCCTCAAGTACATAGCGGAAGTACGACACGCCTAATCACCCACAATGAAACAATGAGCAAAATATAGACGAAATTAACCGGAAATGAATTGGTAAGAAATAAACGAATTGCAAGCGGAAATGAACTTAAATAACTTAAAATAATTATTAGTATTATCATTATTATTATTGACCTAACCAATCACTAGGACCATGGCCTTCAAATGACCTCGTGACGTTCCATTCACTCTTTAGATAGGTGTCTGTATTCTCTACTTATTTAAACTTTACGAGTTCACATGTTTCTTGCTGCTGTCAATGTCTGGACAATACTGAAATATAACACAATAGGTATAGAACACTGGTCCACAAGTAGTGATGTCATTTATCCATTCAATGCCCTCGATCATGTACAAAACAGTATATAAATAGGAATAATATGCACACACAAAAATCAGTAGTAATGAATTCCGTTTATCAGCGAAAGTAGCTCGAGTTCTGCAGCAGCATCATGGAGATCTGGAAAATGTTCTTGCTCTTTGGTTCTGTAGTTATTACAATGACTAGAACGATTTCATCAGATCCAATAGTTTCAGACGCCTACAAAAATATACATTTATATCTGAGAAGTCTGGCTGAAAAATATGTAAAGATATTGCAATCAGAAATCGGAATTGGGTATGGGAAGCAAGCTTGATATTGAAATGGTCAAAATCATGAAAATAGTATGCATAGAATTAAAGCACTCATATTTACATTATTCTAATGCGTGGCTCCTAGATAAACTGAAAGAGACAAATCTCTTTTTATATATTTATCGTAGAGGTCACGTATAATAATAATTTTTAAAAAACTTCTGCCTTCGCTGTGGATATACTATTCTCAGGATTTTGACCAATTTCTATCTCGAATAGTCTATGATTTTAATCCATTTCAGTATCCAGTTTGCATTAGGTACATGTATAGCAGAACCGTGTATTAAATTGGTCTAAACTCTGATGCCTTCACTCTATATATAATACTTTCATGATTGTTACCCATTTCAGTATCAGTCTTCTGTCCAGAACCTGCAAGAAAGACGTCATACACAAGCAGTTCAAAGCTGAGCAGGACTTACTGAGCGCTTTTGAGGCTGCAATGGAAGGTAATTTTGTCCTTTGATTTTTCTATCCGCATCACCACCATTACCACTACTGATAATATTACAACAACAACAACTACTATTGCTACTACTACTAGTGCCACTGTTGTTGCTCCTACAACTACTATTAATACTACTACTAGAACTAGTCATGTTGATCCTACAACAACTATTACTGCTACTATTAGTGCTAGTGCTGCTGCTCCTACAGCAACTATTGCTCTATTACTAATAGTGCTAGCGATGTTGCTCCTGCAACCACTACTACTGCTAGCGCTAGTGCTGTCGCTCCTACAACAACTATTAATACTACTAGTAGTGCTAGTTCTGCTGCTCATACATTTACTACTAGTGCTAGTGCTGCTGCTCCTGCAACTACTATTAATACTATTACGCGTGCTAGTGCTGCTATTCCAACAACTATTACTACTAGTGTTAGTGCTGCTGCTCCTATAAGTACTATTAATATTACCACTAGTGCTAGTGCTGCTACTGAATACAA
Source organism: Margaritifera margaritifera (assembly GCA_029931535.1). Lineage (NCBI taxonomy): Eukaryota > Metazoa > Mollusca > Bivalvia > Unionida > Margaritiferidae > Margaritifera > Margaritifera margaritifera. Next base: position 3,229,213 of record JAQPZY010001481.1, read on the forward strand.
CTACTATTACTACTAGTGTTAGTGCTGCTGCTCCTATAACTACTATTACTACCACCAGTGCTATTACTCCTACGACTACTATTACTACCACTAGTGCTAGTGCTGCATCTCCTACAACTACTACTACTATTGCTAGTGCTGCTTCTCATACAACTGCTATTAATACTACTACTAGTGTTAGTGATGCTGCTCATATAACTACTAATAGTACTACTACTAATGCTACTGCTGTTGCTCCTACAACTACTATTACTACTACTATTACTACCGCTACTACGATGATAACAACGATAATAATAATAATAATAATAATAATAATAATAATAATAATAATAATTCCTATAAAGATTCACTATGAACTTTGCATTTAAGTGTAAGATCCGTTTTATAAGAAATTAATTTCTATAATCAGATGGCTATAAAGGACAGGAAAAATTGAGTTTCTTCCTTGTCTTTATAATTATATTATTATTATTATTATTATTATTATTATTATTATTATTATTATTTGATCTTTAGTGAAGACCTTTAACGTTTGTCCAAAATAAATCGATCCCTTCTCTGTCTCTTGTTCATTGTGACATACTTAGCAAATTAAAATATTTTGTTTCTAATCTGTTTCCTTGTGTGGAAAACAACAATAATCTGTGATCCATATTTTAGGCCCATTCCTCTGACATAAAATCTACGGCATATTTTGACTGATTGTGCGTGTCTGTATATCTATCTGTTCCATTTGTTTACATTATCTTTTCTCATGTTTTCATGTTTCCTTCTCTCTTCCGGTCTAAGTCTTTCTTTCTTTTCAGATCTACGCTATGAGTGTACGAGTTCACCGCCGTCTGTCAAACATGCCTCTGTTGTTGTTATAAAGGCCAATGCCACTCAGCAAGTCGCGATGCACACGTGCGACACGGTCTACACGAACAGTGGGGGCGAAAAAAAGGTCTGGTGTGACCACAACTATGGTACATGGGGTTCGGCAACCTTACAGTGTGCAGGTAAGTATTCAATAACAGTTACCAACTGAATCGGTGGTCGTCAAGCTTGGTAGCAGAACTGGCTTGCCAGACTGAGACCACCTGTTAAGATCATTTGATGCGGCCAGGAACTGTCTCACATAACGCTTCTTTCGTTTGATATTGGGACTACTTCATACACAAGTGTCTGTGATCGAAAGGTAATAACTTACAATCAGCGTTTCCTATAAACATCTGCGGGAGAAATGAAAGAGATCTTATATTAAACCCGATGTACAACAGTTCTCCCTAATGTCATTGTTACCGAGTAAATTTAATTATTTCACGTATTTTGTTAGCAACAAGATTTCCCCGTTGAATTTTACGTTTTCTTTTATCAGTTTCAATTTTTCAACGATATTAATCTTCTGGTGACGTTGATCTCTCCTCAATAATCTTAGCTCTGTTCACATGATATATAGTCAGAGACAGTGATGCTAGCATGCACATATTTATATTTGTATCTTCCAGTGACCACTTCTCACAGGAGAAGAAAACCAAACAGGATGTTAAGAAGATTATTTCAAATTAAATTAAAGCATCATTTAATACGACGATTATCTAAACTACATGTTTAACAGCAAGTAAAGGTAATGTTACTAGAATTTAGTAATCTACTAAACAAAGATTTGTTTTCTTCTATAGTTTAAGACATATATTAGATAAAGGAGTCAATGCAGTTTTATGTATACCCTTATATTAACGATTTAGATAGGGCATCAACAATACGATTTGGCGGGACCAACCATCTTAGCTTGACGGATCGCGATACGGATTGCCTGGGACGACTTAAAGTAATTGTTTCAACATTTAATTGAATGATATTAGGAATTAATCTGTAAGCATTGCCCTTCTTTGTCGAGCACGCCTTCGCGGAAGCTTGACATGACGATCACTTTGACCTCCGTGTGCGTGTCCGTACGTCCGAACATCCGTAGTCTGTCCATCCGTCCACACCACAGATCAAGATCAATGTTATTTTTTTTTTTTTAGATTATGCTCAATGTTACCTTTTTTCTTTCTACCTAAATAAAAGACCAGGTCGACCAAAAGGAAGTCTCTTGCATCAAGTTATCCTTTGTTTTTAGCAAATGTTGTGCTTTCCAAGGAAACTAATAATTTCAAAACTGAAATTCGTTCCGCAACTGTTTCTTTCATATTGTTTTTATCGATCGATGCCAACTTGGAAATAATAACTATATACGATATAAAACTTGAGAAATCGTAATTTTCAGCATTTTCTCAGCAAGATATACGTGCAACTCTATGGTTGATAATCATAACACGACAACTCTTGACTGTCTTTTAGAGGCATCGTTTGTTGTCGTGGTTTTTGTTTTTCAAATACCGGACGCTATATTATATCAAAGTACCTTTCTGTTTGTTCATGAAGACTGTAATAGATCTTATTAAGTGGATAACAAAATTAGGATGAAGAATAAAATTACTGAGAATATTAATGGAATAGGTATTGCTTAAACCCAAGTATTGATCACCAGTGTCATAAAACATACAAATGGTTCAGATAAAGGTAGTTCCCTACTGATTTTTCGACATGCCTTTTTATTTATTTCTGTCACATGAGCATGCCATTAGCCGTTACTACTAAAATGTAAACCAAGACGCTTGTGACAGTCGATATCATGAATTTGCATATTATGCATAAAAGGTGGATGACACTGGGAGGGGGGGGCATATTTTTTTGCTAACAGTCATACTTTCAAGTTTGTTAAGGTTACAATTTAGCAACTACTGTCTCGCCCCGAGGCATATTTACTTTAGAATGTTTTATATAATTGTTAAGACTATCGACAGTCATGACTGAATCTTCAACTACAATATATAGGGAAGCAGCGGCGGCGCGAGGAGAGATCGAGGGGGGAGTTGCGATTGTCCTTATGCGCTTGGCGAGGGGGTGGGGGGGGGGCGCCGTCGGGAGCTGACATAAAAACTGTTCTCTGTGGCAAAGTAGGGACGCCACTAAAGAACATTGCCCCCGGGCGCCTCGAACCCTCGCGCCGTCACTGTAAGGAGGTATCATCTGCAACTAATTTAATACAAGCTTGAATGTCATTGATAAAATCATTAACATATATGAGAAAGAACAGTGGACCAAGCATAGACCCATGGGAAACACCTGCTTTAATATGTTGGACATCACTACAATGACCATCAACTACTACTTTTTTTAAAACGAGCTACCAGATAACTTGAAATGATTTCTACAGAAATTCATATATGCGTATTTCTCTAAGTTTATGATGTAATACCTTATGCCATACCCTGTCAAAGTCGTTATGCCATACCCTATCAAAGTCGTTATGCCATACACCGTCAAAGTCGTTACTTACGTCTGAAAAAACCTGCTCTAACTTCTTTACAATCATCTACTGCTTTACAAAAGGTATTGCAAATATCAATTAATTGAAAAATACTGTTGAGTCTCCTGGTTAAAAACCAGATTGTTCCGAACCTATTATATTTTTAATGGTCAAGAGATTAAAGATGTACTTAAATACACACCGTCCAAATACCTTTCCAAGACAACATAATAAAGAAATAGATCTGTAATTGATTATACATGCTCCGTCTCTCTTCTTATGTCCTAAGATTGCACGAGCTGCCTTCAATGCAGACGAAAACTATAAATTCTTTAATGATTTGTCAAATATTAACACGAAATAGGACCGACAATTTGTTCAGCTCCTGCTTTTAAAACCTTGGGGCGAATAGCATCAGGACCACATGCTTTAGGTGTACCCAGACTGTTCGAAACATTGAAAACATTCCCGGGAGAAATATGTGTATTAGAAAGCGTTGTAGTAGGGATATCTAATGTTGGAAGAGGAGCATAATTATCATCCACGCTTGCTCACAAAAGTAAATATTAGAGAAGTGCGGGGGTGGGGTGTTTTTGTTATTTGTTTTTTTTAGCAGATGAAACAGTATGACACAAAAGCAGATGTTCACTTGAATTTCCTTGTTGTATTTCCATATTTTCCTAAAATAAGAATACTGTTTACAAGATATTAAACTCGCCATTATAAAAAAATGTCATAGTGACATGTGTCCTTGACATGCAGGTGTCTCCTGAAGCAGGTTTTGCTGTATATATATATATATATATATATATATATATATATATATATATATATATATATATCTGTATATCTGTGTGTGTGTGTGTGTGTACGGCTACCTTTGTTCCTGCAATTATTCTGTCTCAAATCTAATTAATGTTTTCATTATTGTGACATCGTGTAGATAGACTGATGAGGGAGAGAGAGAGAGAGAGAGAGAGAGAGAGAGAGAGAGAGAGAGAGAGAGAGAGAGAGGAGAAAAGGGGTGAATATATAGATTATTAAATGTTTAAATTATTAAACGTATTACATATTTAATGATAGACTTGGGTGCATTCTAACCGATATATTAAGTATTTAACGAATGTTGTGCGTTTCAGAATTCTTTACCAATCCGTCTACGTACCAGGGAAAGAAATCCATGACACAAAGGGGTATTGAGTGTCAGCGTTGGGACAGTCAGTCACCACACAAGCACAGTTTTAAGTTGTTGTATTTTCCTGAAAAAGACGTTTCTTTGGCTCAAGATTATTGTCGTACCCCAAACAGTCATTTTCAAGAACCCTGGTGCAACATCACCGATCCTAGCTTAGAATGGGACTACTGTGGAATTCCACAATGTAAGTTAGAATGTAAGAAAAACGAAAGTAACAGTTTATTTGCTTTTAAAAAATACAACTGTCGCATTTTAATGTATATGGCCTCATCATCATCATCATTATCATCATCTTCTTCTAGGTCGGATATCCTACAAAGAGCGGAATTCATGGATCCCCCCCCCAACTTGAATGTACATTAAAACGGTTTATTTGTTGTTGTTTTTTTTCTTCTTTTTTCTTTTTCTAACAATTTTTTTTTATAGCAGTTGATGAACAAATTGAATTACGGTCACTATCTGACTGCTTCCCTAACGCGGGGAGTTGTAGATCTCAGAGTACCTCCTTTTCGTAGTGAGTAGGACGTGTTGCATTGATGGATCAAAGTCTATTTGCCGTTTGTCCGATCGACAAGGGTATTGACGTCTTCCTGGAGTATTTGACAGACATTTTTGTTGAAGAAAGTTTTATATCTGAGAATATCATCAGCAAAGATCTTCAGTTTGGAGAGTACTCCATCTCCAATATCATTGATGTACAGGGGAATAAAACGGGATGGAGGAGACACAGTGCCCTGAGGAAATCCTGACATGACATAAGTAGTGTTTGAACTTTCTCCTACTACAACTTTTCTTATGCTTCCTGCAGGTGATCCAGGATTCAGTCTGTTGCAGAATTAGATTAGTAATGACACATGTCTCCAGCTTCCTAAGCAAACGCTGGTTGAGAGTGGCGTCAAAATGTTTACACAATCACGAACTTGTCGATTGATTAACTTAGATATATATATATATATATATATATATATATATATATATATATATATATATATATATAACTGTAGTTATTATACCATACGATGATGGTCTCGACATTCTTTTATCTAAAAAGATAATTGTTTCTTTCAGTGGAAAATGATTGCGGATCGCCACAAGTATTAACCAATGCAAACACACGCTACAGCTATTCGAGCAACGGTGCCAGGGCTAGTTATGTGTGTCTTGCATTATCCGGTTTCACGCAGAACATGTGCTGCCCCGTGAGCGTCTGCACGAATACTGGGTGGACTGCTGTTTCTATCTCTTGCGGAGGTAAGACAGATTCAAGATCATTGATTAAACATCGAATTTGGGTATGTCTCGTTTTGTTTTATCTACCTAATGAAGTAAATACAAAAGTGCGCACATACGTGTATGTATGTATAGTACGATATAAGCAAGTAAGTCAGCAAATTGGTACGTATGTAGGCAGGTAGGTAAACTAAAATACATATAGTTATCCGTTTTAAATTATTTTCTGCAATTACTGGCCGTTGGTCAGCTTGTTGGTCTAGCAGGTGAGTAGGTAGATGGACAGATTGGTCTGTAGGGAAACATATTGTTTATCCTTCACTCTAGCTGTACGTCTGTATTTCTTCTATATATCCATTTGTATGACAGTCTGTCTATCCAAGCACACCAGATATATCTTTATACAAAAAGTATAGATACAACCGACCCGCTTGTAGCATTGGTTTTGGAAATGTTACATGGGTGACCCAGTAAAAAACTACAAGAGCTATTTTTGTTTTCTTTCATTCGAGCCAGCTTACTTGAACCAACCGTTAAATTACTGTAGGTGAAATATGCTTTAAGTGGAAGAGGCTATAGATTTATAGCTCACATGGATATAAGGCCATGTGAATTTATGGTATGGCCCTTCTCCCGTCGTGCGTCGTTCGTTCACAGTTGTTATATACATCTTTTTCTAAAACAAACTGACCAATTCACACATGATTATACTGCGAGTATTCCGGTCCTAAGACCTTTGAAATGTGTTCACTGGATGCCAATCCGTCATCCAATATGACCGCCATTACTAAAGATTGAAAGCCGTAAAACAACAGCTTTTCAAAAAACGCTTAACGGAATTCGACCAATTTAGATCTTTCAAATTCAACTGAAGCCGGTCCACAATCAAAATATGGCCTCCGTTGCTTAAAGCTTAAAAAATACTTCTTCTAATTAGCAGCTCAACAGAATTTGACCACATTTGATAGAAAGCCTTCCGCGATTAAGGGCTTTCAGATTTGTACAAATGGTGTTGATCCACCATCAAATATATCCCCGTTACAAAAAATGTAAAACCCTATAAACGACATCTTAAAAACCACTCAAAAGAATTTGACCAAATTTGGTAGAAAGCATCCTGGCCAAGTTGGATTTAACATTTTTACCAATGTTTCCAATTTCTTCTATCAAATATGTCAGTCTCTACTAAAAATATAAAAGCCTTTAAATGACTTCTTTTCAGGAAAACAAATACTTAACAGAATTTGACCAAATTTGACTGAATGCAATTTAGCATGAAATCCTTTCAATATTTTGTAAATATGCCGATCTTTATAAATATGGCTGCCATTACTAAAAATAGAAAATCCTTTAAATAACTTAGGAAAAACGACTCAACAGAATGTGACCATATTTTACACATATCATTCTGGCACAAAAGGGTTTTTAAGTTTAAGCAAATGATGTCAATCTGCCATCAAGTTTGTCCGCTGTTACCAAAAATAGAAACACTTATAATAACTTCTTCTAAACAATGGATTTACAGTACTTGGCCCCACTTTGACAGAAAGCATTAAAGCTTGAATACCTTACATATTGTTCCAAATGATGCCGTTGCGCCATAAAATAGAGCCACTGTTACTAAAAGAAGCAAAAACATTTACGCCACTTGATCTAAAAAAAAACAGCTTACGAGAATTTGACCAACTTTAACAGACAGCGCCCTTGCATAGAGACCTTTCAATCTTGGACAAACGATGACTATGCGCCATCCACTGTGGATAAGAATATAAAAAACTAGAGAAACCTTCAAACAATTATTTAATGTTATGCACCATCAGCAGCACTGAAAAAATGTTTACACAAAGAACCTGATTGACCCACATTTCTTGATCTAATGCTCTAGCATTTTACTATAAAGCAGATGTCAGCCAGAGCAATCTCAAGTCCAACTGGGTCTATTATTTTTAAGACAAGGACGAGAAAATTAAGTAGTCCCTATTCTTTGTGTTTGAAGAAAAATAGGAGGACTTTTTTTATTGGGTCGGAAAATAATGTAGTTTTTGTGTTTCAGCCTGACTGCGAAATTATGACCGTCATGAATGACAAGAAATGTACTTTTCTTAAATCAGTTTTTATTGGCCATAGTGGCGTGGGTCGAAAGCTCACACGTTTTGGAAAAATCCAGCCAGCATTAGAAAAATGCTTTCAGACAATGAATACTTCAAAAAAAAAAAAAAAAAAAAGGAAAAAAAAAAAGCTAATTTCTTCTAAAAATCTAAAAATGTATATTTCTACTTATAAAGAGTGTCAACGAATTTTGGGAATAATATCATTCCAAATGGAGTTTATTTTTTAAAACTAATATTTCGTTGCAGAACACGATTGCTTTAGAAACAGTCAAGAATACACTGGAAAACGAAATTGTACCGTATCTGGGCGCACTTGTCAGGAGTGGAGGGACCAGGTAAACTCCATTTTTATCTTTCTGAAGAGGAAAGAGAGAAAGAATTTTCTAAACCTGTTCTTTCTTCTTTTCTTCGTCTCTATATTAAACATGCATTAAATTCAGACGATGTGATAAGACCTCTGATAGATTGTTAAACTAGATGCAGAAAAAATAAATAAAAAAGGAAAACTGTTTAACTTAATTGGACAACAAACTGTGTCGTCTGCATTCTTGATCTCTCGTGCATATCATGCAAGCTACCACTCGCGCTTTTATCAACATAAGCATGAAAGAGATTGTGGTGATGTAAATTAGTTCTTCCCAGAAACTGTCTGCCTTGAATATCGGACCCATGAATATCTCCTGCATATTAAGTTCAAATACCAGTATACACTTTTAAGTTAAGGCCATTATGACATATATAGGGTTTGCAATTTTGCTGTTCTAAGTCTGACATTATATGCTACAAATGCCAGTATACACTTTTAAGTTAAGGCCATCATGACACAGATTGGGTTTGCAATTTTGCTGTTCTAAGTATGATGTTATATGCTACAAATGCCAGTATACACTTTTAAGTTTAGGCCATCATGACATAGATAGGGCTTGCAATTTTGCTGTTCTAAGTCTGATGTTATATGTTACAAATGCCAGTATACACTTTTAAGTTAAGGCCATTATGACATATATAGGGTTTGTAATTTTGCTGTTCTAAGTCTGATATTATATGCTACAAATGCCAGTATACACTTTTAAGGCCATCATGACATAGATATGGTTTGCAATTTTGCTGTTCTAAGTCTGATGTTATATGCTACAAATAGCAGTATACACTTTTAAGTTAAGGCCATCATGACATACATAGGGTTTGCAATTTTGCTGTTCTGATATTACAAGTTATTTTAAGTTAAGGCCATCATGACATAGATAGGGTTTGCAATTTTGCAGTTCTAAGTCTTATTATATTATATGCTACAAATGCCAGTATACACTTTTAAGTCTGATATTATAAGATACACTATTAAGTCTGATATTATATGCTACAAATGCCAGTATACACTTTTAAGTCTGATATTATATGCTACAAATGCCAGTATACACTTTTAAGTCTGATATTATATGCTACAAATGCCAGTATACACTTTTAAGTCTGATATTATAAGATACACTATTAAGTCTGATATTATATGCTACAAATGCCAGTATACACTTTTAAGTCTGATATTATAAGATACACTATTAAGTCTGATATTATATGCTACAAATGCCAGTATACACTTTTAAGTCTGATATTATATGCTACAAATGCCAGTATACACTTTTAAGTCTGATATTATATGCTACAAATATCAGTATACACTTTTAAGTCTGATATTATATGCTACAAATGCCAGTATACACTTTTAAGTCTGATATTATATGCTACAAATATCAGTATACACTTTTAAGTCTGATATTATATGCTACAAATGCCAGTATACACTTTTAAGTCTGATATTATATGCTACAAATATCAGTTTACACTTATATGCTACAAACACCCAATCAAATTGCGTTGTTGATCAATTATCTGAATGTGAACTCTAGACATATAGCCCTTTTTTTGTGTGTAAAGCACTTATCCAATCCTTCCATTATTCCCTAGAAGAAGGAAGGATTGAATTAAATACTTTCTACTGTCTGTAACTCAGATGCACGATGATCATTCATGCTAAGATAAGTAATGAAGTTTAGTTTTTCACAGTAGCAGAATGTACAAAGGTCATTTAATGGAAAACTCCCTCCTAGTTCTGTTTTCTCCTCGAGGGTAAATGATTTATAATTTCATGAATCTGCTTTAATCTTATTATGCCATATATATATATATATATATATATATATATATATATATATATATATATATATATATATATATATATATATATGCTGCTTCTAGCTTCTATTAGCGATGGATGTATCCTGTTCCACAGAAAGAGACATATCACTATTTTAAAAACTAAACTAAATGTTTCATTCATACTAATAATTTAAACTATTAATACCATAATACCATAAGAAAGTCTTTCTTAAAGATTTGGTGATCGTTACTTCTAGAGTTCAGGCCTGCTGAGAAAAGTGTTACAAGAGATTTATTATGGGACAACAAAAACCTACATTTTCCAAAATGATGCGTTTCTTGTTAGAGCTAGTATATTTCGGTACGGTCGATCACTTACTTTTTTTATCAATTTTGTTTTGTACTACTTCTGGCAAATTTATATTGCTTGTATGAAAAAGATTCCATCGAAGGGACTGCTGCTCTACTGGCCGGAAATAATTTCCAAGATTTCAAGATAAGACCATTTCTTCCTTTAAACTGCTGAGTATTGAAAGTATCTCCGATATTCTTCAGCGATAACAAGATTTTCAATGTAACTGCTGTGGTGGCCATAATGGATTTCAGATTTGCGCCATATTCATTTAGGAAGGACCAAGCAGACATCATTTTGAAGTCTTGTGGTGAAAACCGCATTTTCAATATGACCATCCATTCAGGGGCACATTCAGTGGGAAAAGTGACAAGATTTTCAAAGCAGCCATTGTGGCAGTTATATTGCATATACGATTGGCACCATTTTCAATTTGAACCATCTAGCTATCATAATAAGTCTATCTGTGAAACCCCATGTTGATATGGCCATCCATTTGGGAGGAATAGAGATAACAATATTTACAAAATGGCCCCAATGGTGGCAATATTGAGAGTCAGTTTGCATTATTTTCATTTGGGACCAACTAGACACCAAAAGAACTCTAATGATAATCAGTTGTTCAAGATGGCTGCCATTGTAGCCATTTTGCATATCAGATTGGCACCATTTCCATTTAGGACAAACTAGACATCATAAGAAGTCTTTTGGTGAAAGCACAATGTCGATATGACCAACCATCTAGAAGAAATAGTGATAAGATTTCAAGATGGCTATTGTGGCGGCCATATTGGAAATCAGATCAGAACCATTTTCATTTACGACCAACTAGACATCATAAGAAGGCTTTCAGTGAAAATCCCATCTTGATACGATCATTTATTCAGGAGTAGTGAAAACAAGTTTTCAAGATAGCCACTGTGGGAGTCATATTGTATAGGTCTGAGTGGCACAATTTTCATCTGGAACCAACTAGATATCATAAGAAGTGTTTTAGGAATATCCCATGTTGATACGAATATTCATTCAGGAGGAGTATTGATAACAACATTTTCAAGATATCCAATGTGACGACCATCTTGGATGTGCAAGTAGCACCATTATCATTTATGATTAACTAGACATCATAAGTAAGAAGTCTTCTATTGAAAACCCCATGTCAATATGACTTTTTCTTCAGGAGGGGTTGTGATAACATGATTTTCAAGATGACAGCTGTGGTGACCATACTGGAAATCAGATCAGAACCATTTTATTTAGGACAAACTAGACATCAGAAGAAATCTGTTAGTGAAAGCCCAATGTTGATATGATCATTCATTCAGGAGGAGTAGCACCACTTCCATTTGGACCAACTAGAAAATTAGATGAATGTGTGTATAAAGTTTCATGACAATCCTCCAAACAGTTTAGGAGGAGTTGGATTTAACAAACTTGTGCTAATGGACGGACGGATGACGGAAAACATACCATCCCATAAGCTCTCCTGGTCTATGATCAGTAGAGCTGAAAATACCAATACCAAACTGTGTACTCGAACGGTATATTTCTGTACTTCAGTGTGAGATTTACGTAAATAAAGCTCACTAAATGTTCATATATATATATATATATATATATATATATATATATATATATATATATATATATATCTTCCATTGTAGTGAGACTTTTACATTATGATTCGGTTATTGCAGTTTCCACATGACCACCGGCATGGTGTAAGCGCCTTCCCTGATGGTTCCATCGTCAATGTAAGTACTAGCACTAATCAGTCCCATTTATTGCTACCTGCTCTGCTTTGGTCATCTTATAAGTTTACTTTCCTTGCTCATATATAATCATTGCCCTTTCTAAAGCATAATTTAACGTTCAGTGCGACATTGTGTTTTCATGGTTCCCTTGAAGGTATTATGTATCAATTTCAACCATGCGGTGTTTTTCTCTGAAATGGAAAATATGTATGTGGGATTATCTAATCTTCTTATGCTTTGTCTTTACTCTTTTCTGATCAAACATAGAGATTTCTTTATATCGCCCTTGTGAGTGTGCGTCAGTGCATGTGAATGCAGGCGTGTAATGTCGCAGAAATCCTTCCACACCACTCGACATATAGTTTTCAATTTCAGGTATATTATTTGAAGTGATTGGCAGATGTGCACAACGGTCCAAAGGGGTTTAATTCTCCTCCTGATGGACTTTGCTTAATAGATCCATCTAACACTGTATAATTGAAAAAGAAAATCTTTTTACGGACTCGTATACTTATTTCGGTAATAAGTGGAGACAAAGTTTGATGAACATATGTATATATATAGGGAGAGAGAGAGGTCCTATTCACGAAAATAAACAAGGACTGCTGGTGCTGGTGGTGTGTTTGTGTGTGTCTGGTCAGGTCTAAATAACCATTCAGATATTTTGGTCATGATGATTGAGCTGATATCTAAACATAATTCCGTTACTTTAAAGGAAGCGAATATATGAGTGTATGAGAAGGCATGGAAGTGTCACAATATAATTATCAAGATGCAGCCGTATTTTTGTTTTTAGCTTTACATAAATAGAAATCCCGGTATGTAAATTAGAATCTTTAAAATGGGCTTTTCTCTCAGGAGACTGTTGTAAAAGTTTTAATTGTTAACCAGCTATCGACTGCAAGGTCCACATTACTTATTCTTTCTGAGCATTTTTAACACACCATTTGCAATCTGGGGTCGGCGAGTGGCTGAGTGGTCTAAGGCACTTGACTTTACAAATCACTCACATTGCACCTCTACTCGCGTGGGTTTGAGTCTCGGCTTGGCCATCATGGGTATGTGAGAAAGCTTGTCAGTAGATTCCTGTGGGTCGGGGGTCCTTCCCGGGGTCTTTATGGGTTCTTCCTCCACCACATATACTTGCTATGTATAGCCTATAATGTGCTGAAACTGGCATTAAAACCACAAAACCAAACCACTGGCAATCTTATTATTTTATTTACCTTACATTTTGACAGGCTGGCAATTACTGTCGTGACCCAGATGGAAGTGGCACACCGTGGTGCTACACCACAGATCCCACTGTCAGATATGAAGTTTGTGACGTACCAAGCTGTGACAAATTCCTGTAGAAGCTGCAATGTCGTGGTCAGTTATGTGAAGAGAGGAAAGATAGTTATTTATCTTTATATCTTTATAACGGAACACAAAAACAATTCTCAAAACACAGAAAGATTGTACAATTTGATGTATGAATATCATTTGTCATACTCAGTCAAATAAACAAAGAGTGTCGACAATACATAATATTTTCTTTCTTTTTTTATTATTATGAACCAGTGACAGCAAATAGTTTTTGAAAATATTTTGCAAGACCTTCTGGTTGCAAACTTTCCTCGAAAATGTCAGCAAAAAATGAGGCTGTACTAATGTTGATGATGTCGTTGTTGCTGATGCCGTGCCTGAATGAATCATCTGAGATCTTTGGTCCAGTTGTTCAGAAGTAGTTCCAACAGGGTAAGACTGCCATCGCTACAAAATTTGCATGTCCGATTCTCCCCATTTTCATTCAAGGAGACCACCCGTATGTCTATCTGAGTGAATTCCTTACTGATGCAACAAACTGTTCAGAAATAAAGAAAGCTGCCACGGTTTAAAATGACAATGTATCAATATCCAAGAAATTACTTACAAATATTCATGCACTAAATTTTCAGCACAATTTATATTTTGTCATGCATATACGTGTAATCTACAAATCAATATCTATTCGCTATAAAGACAGTCGTAATTTCAACAAAATCACTTTAAATAATAAACATAAGTCTGTCAGAGATGTACACTATGAAAGAAGTAATTTTTTTAAAGAAATCATCTACGAAACCTCCATTGTGCATTCCGTTTGACATTTCAAAAACTATCATGGTATTGAGTGTAAGGTAGACCAAATATATAACAACTTTAATGTATACTTCATATCTCAGCTTAAGTCACATATTATTAGGGATTTACAATTTCAATGAATGTATTTTATGGGACATAATCCACAAGTCAATGTTCTCAGAATTCCTACCAAAAATGCCAAACTAAAGATTGCAGACTTCATTTGTAATGTCTATGGTGTAATTCCGGTTGTTTGCATCCATTGAGTTTTTAAAAATGTTTTACCTGACAGTATAGACAAGCAACTGACGCGTAGAGTGCCAACATTTTGTTTTGTAAGATAGGAGTCTATTTTTACAGTGTTATATGCATTGTGAAGTGATGTCCATGATTCATATAAATATGCTTATTTAGCAATGTACATGTAACTCGTAAATAACATCATGAACATGTAGATCACATCATGTAAACTCATAAATTACATGATGTAGCTTATAGATTACATGGTGTAACTTGTATATTACATGATTTTGTCCCGTAAATGTAAATGTAAACTGAATTGTGTATATCATGTACTTCTTTGTAATGCGGGTATTTGTTAGTACCTTATTTCAAAACATACCTTAAACAATTCTGTAGAGCAAGTACTTCTTTGTACTGCAGGTATTTGTTAGTACCTTATTTCAAAACATACCTTAAACAATTCTGTAGAGCAAGTACTTCTTTGTACTGCAGGTATTTGTTAGTACCTTATTTCAAAACATACCTTAAACAATTCTGTAGAGCAAGTACTTCTTTGTACTGCAGGTATTTGTTAGTACCTTATACCTTAAATGATAAATTACACCAACTGAACCCACAACTTTTTTCATGATTCAATATTAGTTTTCTTCATTAACTAAAGTTCTACTATGCTGAGAAATTTGTGTGTTTTACTTCTAGTAATCACAAACATTAGACTAGTCAGCTTAAGCATTAAATACTGTCTGAATGCTTGGGCAGAAGGAACTGAAGAATGCCAGATCAAGTATCAGTATTTTCTTGGGAGGAATTTGATGCAAGCACAGATGTTGTAGAAGCATGATCTATGGCAGTCAAAGCAGTTAAAAGAACGATGTAAGTACACGCAGTGTAAAGTGTTGAAAATGGATAAGTGATTACAAGATCCACTTATTGTGTTTCTGACAGCTGTTTAAACAGCGAAAAAGGTTTTAATCCTGCATCCCCATGTGGATGGCAACTGCAAGCATTAGAAGTTGGTCTGCATGTCTCACATAGAGCAAACAATGAAAATGTTGCACACCAACACAGTTCAATTGATACACTGATTCCAGTATCTTGTGACCAGAATGTGGCATCCCCCAGTCCACATCAGCCTGTGGAACCTAACTCCAGTGATTTTATTGCGGCTTTGTAGGAAGATAAAGAATACATTGGTATGGTTATATAAATTGATGAAAGAGATGACAAAGTCTTGATTTCTTTCATGGAAGTGGAAAGATTAAAGGAAATAATAAATGGCCTCAAGATACAAATTGTCACTTGAGACCTTAGAAACCATCAAGTTCAAACCTGAGAGCAGACTGGTGGCCATGTCGTAGTTTATGGGACAGTGACACACTATCACAATATTTAAGTGAACTGTATCGCAAAGTAATGTTTCTTTACTGGTTTCTATGGTTTTACTTTACTATATTATTGTATGAAAAAGCTGATTCCCACAAGTAATTTTCTTCCCTATTAGGAATATAGTGACATATTCTGTAACAATGTATTGATTGTGCGTGACGTAAATATTGAATAGAAAATCCAAAAGGCACAGTTTAACTGAGTTTTCAAAATGGTAATAATTTATTTCGTACTTTACGAGTCTATCCGGTAGTAATTTACGAGTTCTTGAAAAGCAGTCTAATCCTGACAGTACAGAGTATCACACCATTCTGACAAATCCATTTTGACAAAATATATCTTGGTGTTAGCAAAACATTCAGAAATGATTCCTTTTCCTTATGTCTTGTCGCATTTGCAGTAATTGAAAACTAAATATATACATTTATTTCTAAATCAAAAGACAAAAAGTCGAAAAATACCAAATGAAAAAAAATAATGAAATCCATTGAATTCAATGCAGATTTTGCATTTATCACTATAATAGTTTATCCTCTAAACAAGGAAGCCATATCTGTATACAATTTAATGGTTAAACTATTTCTATATAATGATCTCTTACTAAAAATGAGGTTATCATAAATTACGGGCTACTTTTTTCATACCTTTAAGCATATGGCCATAATGTAATCTGTGAGCTTACCATACTCTACCTGTTTTATCTTTAAGTGATGGAGAATAAAAACTAGGAGTTAAAAGTATATAGTTTTCACTCAGTTTTGTCTAATTTCTGAAGCCTGAAATTTTGCACTTAATGAACAATGAGCCTTAAGACAGACTCACTGCACTTAACAGTAATAAATGTCAAATCAGTCATCTGCAAAGTTTCCAGTTATATTTTATATGCCATCTTTGAAATAGATCTGAATATTTTGTATAAATTAGTAGTCCGATATCAAGGAACATATAACAATCTATCAATGGAACTAAATGTATATCAATAAATATATTAAAATGGACAATTCTTTATGTAGTATAGTTGTATGCTTACTGTGGGTATGAAGAAAGAAAAAGAGAAAAAGAACAGCTATAGCAGTTATTAGCACGATTCCTTAAATACGAGTTCAGTGGTCCTAACAACAGAGCTGTTTCATATTAGGGCTTGTTTTACCACACAGTGGGCGTTTGAATCTCCAACAACAACAGTTGTGTTTTTTCACATTTATAGTTTTTTCTTACTGAAAGTAAATTTTTAAACAAAATCTAAGATCAAAGATATTGTAAAGTTTTTCTTTTTTCCTCATGAAAAAAAAATTATGATAATTCTCTCGATTTTATTTTCCTTTCCTCCTTTAAACCTGTTATCATTTTTAATAGTAACACTATTCATCTGTTTGTTTTTATTTTTCATTTTTTTTTTGTATATACACAATATGAAAACTACTTTAACTTCAACCTTAAATATATGGTAAATAGAGTTGGTGATGCATAATGATTACTCATCGCATGATTGCATTATGTTATATACATTTAGATATTCAATAAGAAGATATGCAATTATAGCTTCAGTTATCAAAGTTATCAATTTTTTGTGTAAAGTGTCTCTGCTATTAAGTTATCACATTATCATGTTTTAACTTTTCGATTCGTAGATATGCCCCCCCCCCTCTCACACACACATTCAAAAGATTTTACAAAAGTATAAAAATCTAATTGTTTTCATTCCATCTCGTAAGACAAAATTCAACTGGTGAAAATGCATAATATTTAAGGGTGTGGTCAATATTTACCTGGTAAAGCAGGCGGGGTGGGGTGGGGGATATAATAGTGGATCGTATTTAGACACAAAATATATATTCTATACAATAATGGGCTTCAATAATGAGCCCTTTCCATGCTCATAGGAAAAAATCCAGATTTTGTTTTGGCTGCTCATGCTGTTGTTGAATTGGAGGACCTTTTACTGCCAGCGATCTCTATTCTAATGAAGTATGTGATGCAAGAAATAAATATATAATAAAATAAATAAATTAATTCATATTTTACTAATTAAAAGTATTATAAATGCCAATAAGTGCACAAGTAGTGTTTGGATGTGAAACTTAGAGCAATGACAATAGCCAGATATATCTTCATACATACATAATAGGGGCATTACAAAGTTTTGAATATTATTGTGCTGTACAACAAAATTCTTAATTAACTGATCAGCATGCCAGTGCATCCACTCAAAATACTTCCTGTAAAGCACTACATACTTTCTCAGTCTAATTATTCAATTCCTAAATGCCATTTTGAATTAACATTTTGGTATATTTGTTTATACACTATAAAACTGCACTTCTACCCGCATGGTGGCTTTAAAATCTTCTATCCTTCATCGAATCTTTGATTTAATTCAGCCAAAAATCACTTCGAACTAAATCAGGGCTGTGTGGAGGATGTGGCAGAGTTTGGATGTCTGTCAATACGGTGGATTCATGCGATGGTGCATTGTCATAGAGTAGATAGATAAATCTGGTACTGGTGCACAGTATGGTAGTGTTCCACAACTTTTGGCAACACTTTGGAGGCATAAAATGTCAAGTAACACTAACAGAGTCAGACACAGGTACCTGGACAACCGAGCCTTTTGCATCGAAAAATAATGCGTATAAAAACTCACTTGACAGTCCGACTACGTCATGTGATTTATGGTCTCTGCTCGTTTTCTCCTATCCAAACTTTATTATTTTCTCCAGAGTCGGGCTGATAACAAAGTACATCCATGTTTCATCACCTGTGACAATCTCACTGAAACGTCTGTGGTCACTCATTTCATATTTGGCGAGTATCTATTTGGTGATTGCACCGGAGTTTGTTATTGATCAGCCATCTGCAAATGTAGGACCCATCTTGCGCAACCCTTTCTTAGCTTCAGATGATTACAAATGGTTGACTAATTAATGTCCATAATTTAGAAATATCTTCTACATTGTACTGAGCATCTTCATCAGTTGCCCCTTCACAGCAACCACTTCCCTACTCATCAACTGCAAACAACGGTCTTCCAGAACGTGGGTCATCTTCCATGGATCCACAAACCATCTCTAAAAACGATGAAACCACTCGAAATGGTAGGATATGACATATAATTATATTTGTAAACCATATCCAAGTCAGGTTTGATACCAGTCTGAGAGTACCCCAAGATTTCTAGAGTTTTACAGTATGCTTTTTGATCAGTAGCAGAATTGTTTACATAACTGTCATTTATCTATGTTATATCGCACGCATATATCTGCAGGTGTCCAGCTTGTTGTACTTGCAGCTGCAGATCATTTTATAGAACGTTATTTTGTCTATTGATTGGCATTAAATTTATTGCCAGGATCAAAGAAATAAACAAAAAGAAAGTTATAAAAAATATTCAGAATTTTTCAAATACACTTCCTACATGCATACAGACATATATATATACCACAATGAAGTAATATTTAAAAAAAAACAAATGCCACTTTTTCCACTTCCTTCGCAATGAATTGTAAATGAACGTATTCATTTTAAAACATCAAGTGCAGAAAATAAACAACAAGAATGCATCACGTCATTGAATTGAAACTAACATCATGTCAGGAGACGAGAGCCTAACTTCGAATGTTTATGGCATGTCTGTTTCGACTAAATTTGACAACATTTTAATGAATATGCACAAAACAAGATCCTTCAAATTTTTATAGAAAAAAATGGTGAACTTTGGTCATTGGTCCAAAATTGACTTTTATAGTACCTACCTCTTTGAATCGTAAGTTATTTCAGCCACCATGCAATAACAATGGTTAGCAAGTACATGTACTAACATTTACTCAAACAATGATCTGGTTTTAAATTCATTAAAAACAAACAATTCAGTTTTAAATTTAGTTCGTGCTTGGAAGGTAATATACCATATGCTATGTATTGAATTAAGTAGATGCTTCTACAAAATGACTAAGGGATAAATATAGTAAGTCAGAAGCTTTAATTCTATTATCAGTGCTCCATAATCACAATAGCCTTATGCTTAGGCCTGTCTAGATCTTACATACGTACCCCACACCCTGCTCCTCCACTGAGAGCTACTCACTCTTTAGGCCTGTTGATTGTTTCAGACTACATACAAACAGTAGATTTTTGCATCTGGTGTTTCTTTAAAAGCCATTTTCCCTTGACCTGTTTGTAAGAAACTTTTATCCTGCGTGCCCACTCGTTCCCTAAATATTTGCACTTTGACTTAAATTAGTTATGAAGAATGCCAGTGAGTTTGGTAATTCCAAAGTAGTACATTCAAGATATAGCTGTCCTGCATGCTCACATTGTACATTATTTGAAGAAAAAAATGGTTTGCACTTAAATCTTTCATTTTTTTATTATAAGTAAAACTTGTTCTTCTAAAATCATCTTGATTTTTCCCAATTTGAATCAATTAGCCTGTAAAAAAATAATACCCCCCCCCCAAAAAAAGTCTCATAAAATGAAAATTATGATAACAGTAACAATAGGTTTCGGAATGCTAAATAAGTTTCTGTAATTTTCCCGATAAACTTGTTTTCTATCTGATACTGATGTTGCTCTGCCATATATTTTGCTATGGATCATATTATAGCACTTTAATGGTAGAAGTATATTCATGGTCAGTGCATCAAAACACATGAACTTCAGTAAAGGATCACCTGGTTGTAAGCATGCCTAGAAAAGAGTATGAAAGAACATATCATTTGCATTTTATTTGCATGATTTAATAAAAGAATATAAGTTTGAAATAAAATGAGTATTAGCTTTTCAGAACACTGGAAGGCTCTGCTATATTCTGTTCATGGTTTTCTTTGGAAATAAAGCCCGCCCCCCCCCCCCAAAAAAAAAAAAAAAAAAAAATAGTGGCAGGAGGCAGGGGAAGTAAGTCAGTAAATCTATTTCAATCTATTTGAAGCAGCAATATTTCTTTTATTTTGATAAGTGTAGGACAACTTGATAACAGAGGGCATAGTTCATTGGTCCGATTTTCTTTGTTGTATGAAGATTTCATTGAAAAATATAAAAATATCGGAAAGTTTAGTAAGTATATATCTATCTGTGTTTAACGCATCATTTCGCACACAAGCATTTATACTTCAGTTATAATCACGATACACTAAATCTGATCGATAATGACAATAAGGGGAGTTTTTGGCTTAATTACTTAACACCTACTTCTTTCTAGCCCTGAATGACCCAGATACACTTCATCAAATTATAGAAGACAATGCCACTAATCCCTAACCCTCCATCTTTAATTGTTACCAAGAGAAACCTCTGTATGATAAATCAAACGCAACTGATGCATGACATCCAAGCAAACCCCTAACAACTTCATTACCTCCTACAGCAGAACAACTTGATAACTGCTTGCGTTCATTGCTTGACAAACACGCCACAGCAACCAAGTGCTGAGTGTCAATTCAAAAGTTTTCTCCATGGTATAGTAGTGTTAGAGACCAGCTTCGCACTACTAAAAGAGAACACCATATTGCCCACTGAACTTAGAGTCAACGACACTGCGATCTCATTCAAGAGTGCTGAGACGCATCAGTTCCATTCACAATTTTCTTTCAGTTGATGCCACTAAAACACTTGTGTGTTCCTTAATACTTTCAAGATTGTACTATTGTAATTCACTTCTATCTGGTTCGTCTCAGTATCTACTACAGAAACTTCCAAAAGTTCAAAACACAGCTGCTTGGATCATCCTTAGAGTAACAAGGACCGAGCACACCTTTCCCCTGCTATGAACCCTACACTGACCTACCCTATCGATCCAGAATCAAACACAAAATTTGTTCTCTATGCTACATTTCGTAGAGTGGCTCCAGTCCAAAATACCTATCTGACCTTACCCGTGTGTACACCCCAGCATGATACGCTTCTCCTCTTCCAACACTTGTATTCTCATTATTCCCACTATCAAAATGAAGTCATAAAGACAGTGTTCTTTTGCATAACAGGGCCCAGCTACGTGGAATGAATTGCCCACTGAACTTAGAGACAACAACACTGTGATCTCATTCAAGGGTGCTCTTAAACTAACCTATTTGGACTGCAAGACTTAGTGACTTAATAATGTTTCCTTATCTTAATTATTGTCAGCATGTTTTTGTTTTCTAATTTCATGGTGTTTGTTTTTGTAATCATGTCTTTATATATGTTTGTATGTGTTATCTAATATTGTAAAGCGCTTAGAGCTTCTCAAGATTAAGTGCTGTACAAGTTCGCATTATTATTATTATTATTATTATTATTATTATTATAATCAAGATAATGAAAATCCAAGTACAGGCAGGCACAAGCCACATAGTGCCTAAATATATAACACCTCTAACACCTACCTCCCATTCTCCAAGCCCATGTAGACCCAGATATACTTCACCAAAGTGTAGAAGACAATGAACTAATGATGATGAGACTTCGTTCAAACACAATGCATGTCACAGTTCACAGTGCCAAGGAAAATTATGTTCTAATATATATATATATATATATATATATATATATATATATATATATATATATATATATATATATATATATAAATGTAAGCCAGGTCTTATTTCGGGTTGAAATCATAACACTCGCTTGTTAGTTGTGGGATTTATTGTCAGATGAAATGGTACGAGATAAACCTTACCAGACTCGAAGGGTATAATTGTTTCGAATTATATTCAATCCCTCGTCTTTCACTTGCGTGAAAGACAAGTGATTTTCTTATTCACGAATATTACTGCTCGAGATGTTGTCCGTCTAAGAACCAGAGTAGGAATGCCAGAGGATTTTGTTAGTTTGGCGGGGAATCGATGTTAATACTCGTGAAGCCCGGGAATCATGCATCGCGATCAATCCCTCACTCGCTCACTCACTCATGACGAACACGCACATTGGTATACAACACAAGTCCCGGGTCACATACTCCCTCCCTACGTGTAAATGTCTCCTGACATTTAACAAATTTGTGCTTGCTGCGTAAAAAGTACAAGAACAAATAACCCTGCAGAACTCTACTTACAGTCTTTTGAAAAAAATAGAAAAAACTATTAATCATACATATGAAATGATTATGAATACAGAGCTTAATAAGTTTACTATCCCTGCAGACAATACATAAAACTACTGAAATTGGAATTGCAACTAATTATTTAAAATAATAACAACTGAATTGTCGTCCTAAAATACACTTGCTGTATTTAATTTACATTAATTGGACTATCAGTAACTCATACGTAATAAACCGTTTGCGAATACGCCCACTGGCCAAGCCGGTCGGGTGGTTTTCGGTCTCTTGTTGAACGCCTCAGCGGTTGCTGGCCTAAATCTTCCTGTGGCGTCGGTGGGCTTAGGATCAACCTCACAGACTGGCGGTCCGGGTCTCCCTGTAACATGGTCGGGCTTCGAACTGACCTTTCGGCAGATATCTCTGGGGAACTGAACCGAGTAATCTCATGCGAGACATGAGAGGGAGTAGAAAAATGACTCGTGGGTTCACTTAAACTACTGCCATATTGCCTAGACCTACTGCTTTGAAAGTTTACGCTTTCAAGAGGCTGGATAATATGGGGATCGATAATAGATGGTGATCTACTATCAGGGGCAGTTCGTGTAGAGTGTTCACGGAATTGAACATTCTCCTTCCCGGCCCAACCGGGTCGTCTGTGTGGTATCACATACTGGTCGGTGTCCGAGTCAGAACTCGACTTTAAAGGGGTAGCTTTTGGTACACCTAGTTTCTTCTGAACCGGTTTCATGGGGACTGGGTCACAAGGAAGGTAGTCAAAGGGCAAAAGCATATTACGATGCAACGTGCGAATAGATTTCGAACCCTCGACCCTCCTTACCTTGTACACAGGTATATCTAAATTGGGGATTGATATCACCTGATATACATCCTTGGACCACTTGTCGGCTAATTTCTGTTTCCCTTTTAGTCCAACATTGCGCACTAGGACTCGGTCCCCTACTTCAAGTTTGGACTCTCGGACCTTTTTATCATACTGGGCCTTGTTCTTAGCATGGCTATTGCTCGACTCCCTCGCTGCGGCCGTGTAAGCAAATTGGAAACGGTCTTTCAGTTTTTCCGCGTATGTGTGAGGCTCTGCAGCAGCCTCGCCACTATCTGATGTAGTGCCCAGATAGGCGTCGACCGAAAGCCACGGGTGCCACCCAAACATAAGAAAATGGGGCGAGAATCCGGTGGAATCATTCTTGGTAGCATTATGCATGGACTATTGGAGCAATGTAAGATTTCCAATCTTGTTTTTGCTCTTCCTCCAATGTCCCTAGCATTTTTAAGAGCGTTCCATTGAAACGTTTGCAGGCACCATTCCCCTGTGGGTGAAACGGGGAGGAGCGAGACTTCTGTATGTTCGCTAATTTGCATAGCTCCTTTATAACTCCACCCTCGAAATTACGTCCCTGGTCGCTGTGAAGCCTTTCTGGGAAACTGTAATATCGAAAGAAGTGTTCATAAAGGGCTTTAGCGGTAGTCTGAGCTGTCTGGTTGCGGCAAGGAACAGCCTGAGGATACCTGGTGAAATGATCAGTTATCACCAAGATATTCTCAAACCCTCCCTTAGATCGCTCAAGAGACAAAAAATCTATGCAGACGAGCTCCATCGGGCGAGTGGTGTAAATTGGGGTTAATTTGGCCATTGCATTAACCGGGGTCTTTCTACGTATGCACCGTTCGCAAGACTCCACCTTACGATTCACGTACTTCTCCAGACCCGGCCAATAAAATCTTTGCCTAGCTAACCAGAGTGTTTTCTCCTTGCCCTGATGACCCATATCGTTGTGGATGCCTCTCAAGGCTAGGCTCCAGTATGACTCTGGGATCACGAGCTGTTTGATCGATTGACCATCAAGAGAAGTGGTCCTGTAGAGAACGCCATTTTCAACTTCAAGGCGGTTCCATTCGCGGAGAAATTTTTGCACAGACGCATTTTCTCTCCGGAGATCCTCCTCCCTGGGCCGAAAACGCTTACTCTTGAGGTCAATAACTTTCACTAGAGTTTTATCAGTCAACTGTTCTCTGTCCCACTTGATGTTATTAAAATGTTTAGATGGAAACACCTCATCGGCCGAATGAGGCGCTGGATCATCTGAAATACTCCCAATCAAAGGTACAGAGACAGTGGCTGCATGGCAAATGGCTTCCACCACATCTGGGAACATTTGTGGTAAACGCGAGAAACTGTCGGCGTCAATGTTATTTTTGCCAGCTCTATACCTGATGGAAAAATTGTAGTTTGCTAGAGCCGCAACCCATCTATGCCCTGTAGCGTCGAGTTTTGTCGTTGAAAGGACGTATGTTACCGGGTTGCTGTCCGTGACCACCTCGAAGGATGAACCTACGAGATAGTCATGGAATTTATCTGTCACAGCCCATTTCAACGCCAAAAACTCGAGCTTGTGAGCCGGATAACGCCGTTCACTGGGTCTCAATCCACGACTTGCGTAGGCAATGACTCTTTTCACATCATCTTGCTATTGATATAGAACCGCGCCTAAACCAGAGCCACTAGCATCCGTATGCACGATAAATGGTTTAGTATAGTCGGCAAATGCTAAGATGGGGGTAGTGGTCAACTTGTCTATAAGAGTTGCAAAGGCGGTTTCTTGGGCAGTGCCCCAAGTCCAAGGAGCTGTTGGTTTGTCTTTGGACTTATTCTTTCGAGACGCTTTAGTCATGCCATGGCCCTCTAACAGAGCATTTAATGGTTGTGCTGTGAGAATCTCTCGACAAAGCGGCGATAGTACCCTGCGAATCCTAAAAATTAACGTAGCTCCTTAATGTTTTTAGGTTTTTGCCAATTCCTAATCGCAGTAGTTTTATGTATTGTCTGCAGGGAGAGTAAACTTATTAAGCTCTGTATTCATAATCATTTCATATGTATGATTAATAGTTTTTTTTCCATTTTTTTCAAAAGACTTGAAGTATAGTTCCACAGGGTTATTTGTTCTTGTACTTTTTACGCAGCAAGCACAAATTTGTTAAATGTCAGGAGACATTTACACGTAGGGAGGGAGTATGTGACCCGGGACTTGTGTTGTATACCAAAGTGCGTGTTCGTCATGAGTGAGTGAGCGAGTGAGGGATTGATCGCGATGCATGATTCCCAGGTCACACACACACACACACATATATATATATATATATATATATATATATATATATATATATATATATATATATATATATATACATACACATACATATCGAGATTCAAGGCTTTCCTGAAAATAGTTAAGAGGGATAGTGATAAGAAACTTGTGCTAAAGGATGGATGGACAACAGATCAGCACCATTTTTATTTAGGACCAAGTAGACATGATATTTAGTCTTTTAGTTAAAACCTTATGTTGATATGCCCATCCATTCAGGAGAAGCAGTGATAAGATTTTCAAAATGGCTGCAATGGTGGCCATATTGGATGTCAGAGCAGCACAATTTTCATTTAGGACCAACTACTAATCATAAGAAGTCTTCTAGTCAAAACTGCATGCTGATATGACTATTGATTCCGGTGGAGAAGCGATAAAACTTTTTTCAAAATGACGTAAGATCCTCCCCATTTTCATTTAGGACCAACTAGACATCATAAGAAGTCTTTTAATTAAAAAAAACCCATGTCAATATAACTTTCAGTTCAGGAGGAGTAGTGACAATAAGATTTTCAAGATGGCTGTCATGGTGGCCATATTGGACTTCAGACTGGCATCATTTTCACTTACGACCAAGTTTATATCATAAGAAGTCTTTTCGCATAAATACCATGTTGATATGACCATCCATTCAGTAGAAGTAGTGATAACATGATTTTCAAGATGGCTGTCATGGTGGCCATATTAGACCCCAGATCAGCACCATTTTCATTTGGGACTAACTCGACATCATAAGAAGTCTTTCAGTGGAACCCCCATGCTGATATGACCATCCATTCAACAGTAGTAGTGATAGCAAGATTTTCAAGATGGCTGCCATGGTGGTAATATTGGATGTCAGATTTGTACCATTTTCATTTGTGACCAACTAGGCATCATAAGAAGTCTTTTAGTAAAAACCCCATGTTCATATGACCATCCATTCAGAAGGAGTAGTGATAACAACATTTTCAAGATGGTTGCTGTGGTGGCCATATTGGATGTCAGATCTGCACCATTTTCATTCATGACCAACTAGGCATCATAAGAAGTCTTTTAGTGAATATAATATGTTTATGTGACCATCCATTCAGGAGGAGTAGCGATAACAAGGTTTTCAAGATGTTAGTGAATATCATATGTTGATGTGACCATCCATCCAGGAGGAGAAGCGATAACAAGATTTTCAAGATGGCCACTGTGGCAGCCATACTTGATGTCCGAGCGGCACCATTTTCACCTCAGACCAACTAGACCATGAGATGAATGTGTGTGTAAAGTTTATTGTCAATCCTCCAAGTAGTTTAGGACGAGTAGCAATATCAAACTTTTATTAACGGACGGATGGACAACAGACAACAGATGAATGACAGACCATCCCATAAGCTCTTATGGTCTATGACCAGTACAGCTAAAATCAATATACTTTTTTTGTACAATGCCCACCCAATTGTAAACAGCAATAACTCAGATTCGCAAATGCATAACTCTCCATTTTAATTAATTTTCCCTCATTTACTATTTCTGTGGCAAACAAAATTCTGACAACATGGAAAAATTACAGTAAAGGTCACTAAAATTTGTTTCTATGATTTTAATGCTTACACAATTATCTATTAAAAAAAAGCAAATCTTCCTACTTGTACTTATTAGTTGATTAAGACACATGCCAACCAAAGTATATATGATATTTCACAAAAAGCCCCACATAATTACTTAAACAATCTGGTCACATTTAAAGAATGCAACTATAATTTTAAACACCAAAATTTGGCCACAATACCAAGGGTACAGACAACAAAGTATAGTAAGCTTCCTTTTAAATTTCAGGCCCCCAGATTCTGTAACAGCCTGCACAATGAATTTAAAAAAATCTCTGATTTCAAAGAATTTAGCAGAGTGATTTGAACATGGTCTTGTCCTCAATGTAAATGTGCTTTGCACCATTTTATTGAGTGGTCAATGGCAGCTTTGTGTTTATCAAATTTTAGAGTATCTTTGTGTTTATCAAATTTTAGAGTATCTTTGTGTTTATCAAATTTTAGAGTATCTTTATGTTTATCAAATTTTAGAGTATCTTTGTGTTTATCAAATTTTAGAGTATCTTTGTGTTTATCAAATTTTAGAGTATCTTTGTGTTTATCAAATTTTAGAGTATCTTTGTGTTTATCAAATTTTAGAGTATCTTTGTGTTTATCAAATTTTAGAGTATCTTTATGTTTATCAAATTTTAGAGTATCTTTGTGTTTATCAAATTTTAGAGTATCTTTATGTTTATCAAATTTTAGAGTATCTTTATGTTTATCAAATTTTAGAGTATCTTTGTGTTTATCAAATTTTAGAGTATCTTTGTGTTTATCAAATTTTAGAGTATCTTTATGTTTATCAAATTTTAGAGTATCTTTGTGTTTATCAAATTTTAGAGTATCTTTATGTTTATCAAATTTTAGAGTATCTTTGTGTTTATCAAATTTTAGAGTATCTTTGTGTTTATCAAATTTTAGAGTATCTTTGTGTTTATCAAATTTTAGAGTATCTTTGTGTTTATCAAATTTTAGAGTATCTTTGTGTTTATCAAATTTTAGAGTATCTTTGTGTTTATCAAATTTTAGAGTATCTTTGTGTTTATCAAATTTTAGAGTATCTTTGTGTTTATCAAATTTTAGAGTATCTTTGTGTTTATCAAATTTTAGAGTATCTTTATGTTTATCAAATTTTAGAGTATCTTTGTGTTTATCAAATTTTAGAGTATCTTTGTGTTTATCAAATTTTAGAGTATCTTTGTATTTGTAAAATTTTGGAGTATCTTTGTTTTAAATCTGTGTTTATCAAATTTTAGAGTATCTTTGTGTTTATCAAATTTTAGAGTATCTTTGTGTTTTTCGAATTTTAGAGTATCTTTGTTTTAAATCTGTGTTTATCAAATTTTAGAGTATCTTTGTATTTATAAAATTTTAGAGTAACTTTGTTTTGAATCTGTGTTTATCAAATTTTAGGGTTTATTCAGTGTTGGTAAAAATTGCTGGTATTGAGCTAGTGTTTTCATTTTACTCACACTATCTGCATTAAATAGAGTTTCTTGTAGCTTGTGTCCAGTCGACCAGGATCTATCCTGTTCATTCTACCAATGATCTCAAATGAACAGTTTAGAACCAGTTCTGCAAGTGCATTATTGGACAGATGACTTGGGTTACACAACAATGTAACAGTATAGAACCAGTTATGCAAGTGCGTTATCAGGCAGATGACTTGGGTTATACAACATTGTTAGCACTTGAATGTGCATTTACACAAGTAATCAAGGAACACATTTTTAAGACTGTGCTCTAAACTATTATGATTTATTTTCTCCCATCTTGTTTCACCCTTGATTTTAAATAGATTAGACACAGATTAAAGATAAATGAGTAACCTTCAGGGACTGACCAATTCATTTTCTTGTGGGTCGGAGGTTGAGATTTTCTTTTGAACCAGGATATTTGTTTTCTTTTACCTTAGGATAACTTATTTTCCCCACTAATACAATGAATATAATTAGTTCTTTTTTCAATAAATCAAAGCAATAATATTTTTTAAAGTTATTCTGGGGCCAGAAATTATTTGCCATAAAATCGCAGACTGCCTTCCCAAAAATTAAATAGTCAGTCCCCTAGATGGACAAAATAAGTATAAACTGGATAAAATATACAAAGACACATACAATATAAGTAACTAAATCTGACAGAATAATTTACCAGATCTAACAGTCTATAGACTGGGAATTATCACAGCTTAGCATCTGCATTGTTTTCATTGAGTTTTTGTTCCAGATGGCTTAAAGAACTTATTTCTCACAGCCACCTCCTCTACATAAAAAAGTCCTTTTGTGATGATCTTATTAAATAAGCCTCACTGAACTTTTTAGTATTACAGATGCTTCTAAGTAAATTGTAAACAAATCTAATAAAAGAACGATATTCTAAATTTATACTAAAAGCAACATCATCATCATAATTTATCAATGTATAAGTAAACTTTACAAACCATAAAATATAACAACTCTATCATCGACACTAAATTATATTTACAATGTATCATTTACATATATAATGATGCTTAAAAATTAAAAAAATTGATTTTTTTTAAAACTTAAAAAGTTGTTACAGCTGGATTTCTTGGAAAATCAATATCTGAAATGATTGCAATGTTCAAACATATAATTACTTTACTGCTGTACATAACTGCACTAAGAATGGATGATTGCATTTATTTTTTGTGGTAATATTTTGCGTTGCAAGACTAAAAAAAATGATGATAATACATGTGGATATTTTTACATTTCTATTTGTCCCAGAAGGGCATACATATTAAAAAACTAGTAGCACACAAAAATACCAATTCTTAAGTACACCTCTTCCTCAAAAACTTGCACACAACGACGTGGTTCAAAACCATAGCGGCATAAGTGAGGGCATGAGTTACCAATGAACCTCTGAAAAATGAAGAAAGTGATGGTCATCGATAGCGAGGAGAGGAGTGGTGGGTGGTTGGAAGGGTTAGATGATCAAATATTCGTTTTATAATCATGTTGGAAATAATGGTAATTATATAGCTTTTTCTAATGAAGTTGTTTGCTTTTCTGAATAAATTACCCTCATTTTCAAGATAACCAATCTCTGAAAGATCGTTAAAAACAGGTCTCAAAGAAGTTTCAACACACATCACATGTACCAGTGAAAACATTGTATATTACATCACTGCTTTTTGCATGTGAATGTGGATACATCCTAGTGTTTTTCTTGATTCATAACAAAACAAGATTCTTTTTTTTAAATATGATGGACATTTATTTCGAGAAACAATGTTGAAACTCAATTTTTTATTGTTCGATTACTAAAATGCTCATGCTGTAAGTTGATTGCAAGTAATATCAAAATTTCTGCTCAGTCTAGAGCAAACCTCTAAATTCAGAAATTTTAAGTTCACTATAAACTTTGGGACTCACTTCTCCATAATGTACTCTATATGTGAAACTAAGCTTTTCATGCAATGAGTTTGCCTTTCACTTGGTTCCCTTGCTATCCTTGATCACATTTGTGAATGAGTGGGATAAACCATTAATTAATGTTAGATACTTTAATTATGTTATTTACAAAATAATATTAAAAACAGTGTTCAACCGCTCAAATGAAATGTGTCATCCTGATACATAATCTTGACTGTTAGGTCTTGTACAGGCAGGATTTGCATGTCTTTTAACTTGTTCTATTCTACCCTCTTGATTTGATACAAAAAACATAATTGATGTAAGGTCTACTTTTAATTGATTGTAACAATGCAACAAACACTTCCACAAGTCAGAGATCAAAACAGCACTTGACTAGGTTCATGTAGAAATGCTCATGGTCATCACTGTGATGGTTGATTAACACTTTTCATGTTTGAATACATGAGGACATATCGCATTTATGATGATTACACTGAAGCCCAAATAAAAGATAAAACTGAAACACAAATTTCACTTGGGAAGAATTATTTAATTGGTACTTATTTCTTAAAGTATTGTCACCAGTACTAACATTTTAATTGACTGATATTTCATTGTATATTGTTGTTTATATTGTACTGAGAAATTATTTTATAAAGAATATTTTAAAAAAATATATGACTTCTTGTTAAAAGCTGCTAATTTCATGATGTTGATTCAAATTTCTGGGCACTAACTGCCATTTTTGACAATAAAACGGGTGATATATTGAGGTTTAATTTACCAATTTTGATCACAATTGTGTTCACGTTCAGGAAATGGGGCCTATTTTGGGGGTATTTTTTTTAGAAAAAATGAGATCCACACCTGCCTAAACATTGTAAGCAGGTTTGTGATTTATTAAGGCATGCTAAAATAAGGGAGTGGTGTATATAGTTTTAAAGTAGCTCTCATGGGTATATCACAACCCTAATCCACCAAGACTGTTCAATGTGATAAATTTCTTCATAATTTGAGAAGGCACACATTGTTTACAGATGTAGATTTTGAAAAAAGAAAATAGAAGTCCTATTAGAGTTCTGCATGAAATGGACACTGTCTTTCCTATTTATTAGCTGTGATCCTGCTATAAACCACTGTAAATATTTGGCATAATCTTTATGTTACTTAAAATGTTTCACAGAGAATTGAAATATACATGTACTGTATAGCATAATGCGAGGGAACACACATGCATAGCATTACTTGCATCAGATTTATGCTCAGCTGACCATTTACCTAAATATGTCATTTTTCACAAGATAAAACCTGTGCGTTTTATTTGGAACAGTACAGCAGTAACAAACTCAGTTAATTAAATGATCAGACATACAGTCTCTAGAGTGGCAACAAACTCAGATAACAGGATGCCATAATGCCTCATTAATATAGTTCTTGCTAATAGTAATAAAGAGTAAAAAAATCACATGCAAGAACACATCATTTATATGCGTCAATTTTGCTCATAATCAAATCCGACTCAGATCCTGATGATACAAGCCTGCATGCCAAGTCTGATAAAAAAATGTTCAGAAATATGGCCTCATGAGTGGTAACAAGCAAATCCAATCAGATTTATGACCACTTCATTAATATGCATGGATGTCACTCATAATTGAACTTTTCAAGATTTTGATGAAATAAGTTATTCATTCCGAAAGTGATTAAAACTGATTAGAAATAAAGCCTCTAAAGTCATAACAAGCTTGGCCAATCGGTGTCACAGAATTGTATAAATCCCTTTTATTTATGAAATACATGTACTCGGATTTCGTTTTTCATTGTAACAACGATACCCAAAGGTGATATATGTATATTGTACAATATTTCGAAACTGTGAGTTCGGTTCACCATGTGCCGCACGTGCGAAGTGCTTTCGATGGGAAAAACCGAATACATCAAGCGCAGGGACGATGTAGGGCTGCATCGTCTGTGTATAAATGCCTCACCGTAAGACTAAATCTTTACATTACGGAACGTCTTGTCAGTGAGCAGTCTACTTAAGGATTTGCGCATCTGCAGCTGTAGAGCTGATCAGAGTCAACGAGGTCCCAGCTGTAAAGCCGACCACAGAAGTTGACAATAGCAGCTGTAAAGCTAACCATAGCAGACGTAGAGCTGAATTAACAGTGTGTGGCTTGAGTACCAGGTGATCGGGCATTGCTGACTGATTGGTGGGCACTGATCGCTTGATTGACCAAGGAATTGAATGGTGGTCGGGGACTACCTGTAATGCTGACTGCTTGATTGACCAGTATGACTGATAGCCAAGTGTGCCAGTGACGGAGTGTTTTGAGTTACTCCATACATGTAATCTTTTAGCCGTGGGCTAATTTTGGTGTTTTGTGATACCCAGTGGTTTGGGATTGTAAAGATATTTTGTGTGATATCTATCCCATTGTTTTCATCATTTTATTATTTGAATAAAGTACCTCATTTTTCATTATTTGAGGGTATACATTTTTACTATATGAGTAAAGTACATCATTTTTACTATTCGAGTAAAACACATCATTGATTTCGTCGTCTGAAATTACTGTGAATCATTAACCTTTGTCCTTGCACTGTGTAAGGTTATTTATTTGTATTCATATTTGGGTTACATTATTAGGTTCGTGCGGATTATGTTAATTTGTCCAATATTTGGATATTATACACGCACGTATTAATCATAACCTTTTTCCCATTCAAGTCATTCATCAATAAACATTGCATTTGTATCACCATCAAAAGTGTTCTGTTATAAATCCGAAATCCAACCTGGTTATCTTGTTACAATCGAATGCATGATCACCTCATTAATATGCAATCATGTTGCTCATAATCAAACTCATCTAATAACTTGATACAGTATTTACTTGCATAGCAAGTCTGATCAAAATCTTATCAGAAATATTCTTCTAGAGAGGTAGCAAGCTCAGCCAATCCGATGCAAGATTGCCTCATTAACATGCATGGAGGTCAGCCAATCCGATGCAAGATTGCCTCATTAACATGCATGGAGGTCGCTCATAACTGAACTTATCTGAGATATAAGCTTACATATCAAGTCTGATCAAATCTGGTCAGAAATATGGCCTCTTGAGTGGTATCAAGTTCAGACAATCATAACTGTACTCACCTAAGATCTTGATGATATAAGCTTAGATGCCAAGTATGATCAAAGTCTGGTCAGAAATGAAGCCTCAAGAGCATTCACAATAAAGTGTTGATGGACAGTTGGTTGGTTGGTTATTTTCATTTTATGGCAGTTTCAGCACATTATTGACTATATCATGCCAAGGAAATGGAAGCCAAGTGCCTTTCCCAAGGACACATTGAGGCAACCATATTTTACTCTGTAGCTAAGACACTGGACTTGTGACCAGAAGGGTTTGGATTTGATTCCTACATACCATCTTATCAGCTCCAACCAGCTATCATGAAGTGTCCTTGGGCAAGGCACTTTACTCTACTTGCCTTGGCATGATATAACCTTCAAAGTGTTGCTGTGCCATAAAAACACTGACTAAACCAAGCCTCAACATTACTATTGTCCAGGATTTCAGTGACTATCAATTCAAGATCCTGACCTTTTCACCTTTCCACAAAGATTGTAAAATTTGTTGACACACTTAATCTAAATATAACTTCAGCTTGGAAAGCAAACAATCAGTATAAATTATAAACAAAACCCTTCCTTTTTAAGGATAAACTGTATATATACATGTATGAAATACAACAGAGATTTTATTAATGGTTAACACAGGACATCACAGAACAGTTTAACAAGTATGAGACATACTGTATTTTCCCCATTATAATGCAGACACACTTGCAATTAACAAACCCAGATCTGGCATCACCTAATGTGCAGGCCTTTGAGTGGTCTAGGTTCCAAAATGAGGAAGGGTGGCATGGGGTCCTCCCCTATTGGGGTATGATGGTGCAAGGACCTCTATGCCCATAGGGGTCTAGTGGGGGATGAAGTCCTCCCCCCACAACTGAACATGATTTTCAGTCTTTTTACAACACTAAAAACTACCTCCTGGCAGAATTTTTTGTCTTAAACACACTGTAGATTTTATGCAAAGATGTACAATTACAACGAAAACCTATCAGGTTCTAATTCTTCCTTTACCTGTGTAAAATGCTATACACCCAAAACTTGTATTAAAATGCATAAATTGATTATGTCACACAGTTTGATCACATGTCCTGTTTCCTGCATTCACTACCATAGTTACTGTAACTGTTCTCTATTTAGAACAGTATACACCAGACCCTTTACCTTTAATTTCCAAAACACATTAGAAAGTAAAACTCCATCAACCTCTTCTCCAACTATGTCCACTGCCACAGGTTTTTAATACACATGAAGAGTTTTTAACTGTTTGCAGAATCTCTTTTAACAATGTCACACAACAAGGATACCACTGTTGAGTACTGAGGCTCATCAAGTCTGTGCATCTGGTTACTGTGGTAATCTTACTAAAACACAATAATGAAAACAAAACCCAGAAAATCATGTGTCCTTGGAAATTCTGGTTGGCATGGAAATCATCATCACAGTATAAAATCTGAATTTGTTCAAAAATACTTTGCAAGAAGTACCGTCTATACTCGCTTCAAAGTTGAATCCAACTGCAAACTGCACAGTCCCAGTTCTTCCATCGTATGAAATAATATTGAGCAACTGACATCCTACTTGTCAATAACCATAATAATGTAGTTTGAACTTCCACATTAAAAAAAAATCACTTAAAATTATTATGTGAAAAATGATTATCATTTACTGTCATCAACATTTACTACACTAGTTTTCTCTTTGCAAAACATATACAATTCAAGGATTCTGAACAGATATGGCAATTTCAATGATGACAAAGCCAATGGGCCTTTTAAATTTTGTTGATCTAGAAATGAAAGTATAATTTTCAAATGATGTCATTGGACTATTAGTAAATGGAGGGTTACACAAAACAAATTAAATGACCTATCAACAAATTCAATGATAAAAAGCAAGAAGTCACTTTTGGCAGGACTCATGAAAATTTCCAGATAATGCCACAAAGGAACTTTTATTATCAAAGTAGCCCTTGTATTGAATGCTTGAAACATTTACAATAACTTAATGCAATTTAAACCATGTAAAAATGCTGCTGTCACCTAAGGTGAAGCTGAAGTTGTCTGTGCATATAAATATGTAAAAATATTGAAAAAATAATGTACATTATTAGATATGCAATGTTGAATGTTATCCTAAAAATGCATGCATTTGTTTCTTGTCATATCCAAGTTCTTCTGCTAATCTGAAAAGAGAGTGGGAGAGAAGACATTTAGAAAATTTTTAGAATAATATCATGGAATTGATGCAATACTTGAAGAAAAGAATTCTACTTAATCAATGCAAAAATGACAATGTGGCGGAAGGAAAGCCTTGTTTAGATGTTACAAGGAAATCTCAGTTTATAACCAGACCCTCATTTGACAGAGCTCTCACAATAACTACATAAAAGGTCTGGCTGAATGAGACTAGTATTGTAATTCCTAAGATAGAATATGGTACAGTAACACATTGATTATCTAGACTTTAAGAATACCATGTGTTTTTTTTTTAAAAAGCAGTCAACCTGATAATCAATTTGTAAGTGTTGATTTAAAATGTCAAAGGACATTGTGGATTTGCTACAAGCAAACAATCTGGATAATCAGCATCCAGATAATGAGTGCTCAACTGTAGTTATTTAGAACTTACAAAGAAATGCAGTAAAATGTAGTTCTCATTTTAGGGTGGGTGTCTTGGCTGCAGAGAAACCTGGTTATAACATGCTCTGTTATAGCACAAATTCAGATATAACACAGCTGTGGCATGGCTCCCAAATTTTGTAAACCTTGTCACCAATTTCTCCTGACACATTTTTGACTTACTACAACATTTTAGTTCTAAAATGTGCCTTTAATATCTTACTCTGGTGAGATGTGTTGCATTCTTGAAGAAAATATTGTCCAAATTTTTTTAAAGTTTATGCTTGTGAATTTTCATGTAAATTATGTCAATAGTCAGTTTTTGTTGTAAGCTTGTTATTTTTAAAAGACATAAGCTCTTAAAAAGGCTGTTCATTTTTTTTATATAATTCATACTGAACCATCCTCAATAAAGCTAATAATTCTTCTTTGCGTTTATCTTAAATGCACTGTGTACAATTGTTGTTCAGTCCAGGGCAAACAACAGCCCAACAATTCTTGCTTAATCAACTAGCATACACACCTGTGAAATGCCACTGTTCAAACATGTTTATCACCTGAATTTACAAATCAATTAATGTACATGCCTTTGAATGCGAATCACCAAAATTAATCCCATAAGAAAACTCTGCTGCAACTATCAGGAACTAATGCTCAATATAACAAAAAACACCCCCCACATAATGAAAGCTGCCTTGATGTACACATGGCTAGGCTGTGTTGTCAACCAAACATCATGTGATCAATTAACTGGCAGCTGAAAATCAATCAGTTCTTTGAAAAACATTAACCTCTATCCCTGATGTACATCTCTAAAGAAGTGGTATGAGATCTTTTATGTATGCATAAAGTGTTTCATAAGTTTGTGTGGGTGTTTTTTTTTTCAGCAAAGAATTAACTATTCAGATTTGAATGGAATCTATCTGAGAAAATTCTTGGGTTTGAAATGTATACAGACACTAATTAGTTACCTTCACACATATACAAATGCATTACGAAATGTAATTGTGCTATATCTTTCCTTATTCTTAGATGAATTTTTGCATCAAATTTAGACAAAATCATGACATCTATGCTGGGTTGATTAAAAGTTATGCTACCTTGTGCACATTTTTGATGGAATAATTATGGATTCACCATTATGGATGCAATGTAACTGGTTGGTGAGTTCTTTAACTATATGTGCCATTCAGTTGCTAATTTTCTTATACATGTATGTGCTGTTGTATGGTTCTATGCTGAAAATTAAATATGAAACATGTAACCAAATGTTTTTACTATATTCTCATTTAATATGTTGTGGGTTTTTTCCCTGTATCTGCCTAATATCCAGCTGCTGCTTGGTTAACACATAATTTTCGGCATTTATCAAAGTTACAATGGCCATATTAATGTGCAATTCTTAATTAAACTACACAAAGTAGGTATGACAAGTTAATTCTTACTGTAATACTGATTTTGTGAAAGGTGTTGGACCACATGCACAAATCAGGAGTTTCGAGCAATCTTCAGATTTTGGTGTAAAATCTTTCACCAGCTGAAGACTGACTCTTCCCTTCAGTCCACACCAGGAGTCATCAGGGTTGGATAATACATTGGTGAAACTAAACCTGAAACAGTATTTGCCTTTCTTGCAAAGTACAGATAACAGAAACAAAAAATTCAAGAACTATCTCAAAATTATTCAAAGAATGCATAGGAACAAGCAGATTTTACTCAAAACCTTTCAAGAATTAAAATATATTTTTAAAGGTATTCATATAATCAATCCTACAAGCTTCAATATTTACATGTGGCATTCAACTCCCTGCACTTGTTGAAATGTGGCCAAAATGACCTCAATTCTAAGATATTTTGCTTTATTTAGCAGTGAAGACTTTAATAAAAAAATATGGCAGTACTTTTGTCAGTAGATAAACATTTATTTTCTTTCTCCTGAAAAACTGAAATGGATTCCATGAGTTGGAAAGCATCCATTATAAATTGTCAAAGCATGTAAATTGTGATGCACAATATAAATGCCTTAATACATTATTTAACAGGAAATGTTTGCTTCTTTTTCTGAAGATGGCAAATGAGACAAGGAAATAGGAATAAATCAAGTTTAACTATTCTGAAATAACCTTACCTGGAATTTGTTTGTGATAAGGCACATAATTGATCATGCCATAGAATATCTTTCTCTTTCTTGTTAAAAAATATTAATCTGACATATCTGAAAAGAAAAGGTGAAATATTTACAGTTGAACAAAGCTGTAGTCTGAACTACAGGGGGCAGGGGCACAAAAACAATGGCAAAATGGGAATTGGGATTGATGAGTCTGGATATTACCAATTCTACACATCTGGGATGGGATAGATGAGTCTGGATTTTACCAATTCTAATTCTACACATTCAGGATGGGCTAGATAAGTCAAGATTTGACCAATTCTGCACACCTGGGATGGGACAGAGGAGTCTGGATTTTACCAATTCTGCAGATATGGGATGGCATAGAGCAGACTGAGTTTTATCAATTCTGCACATCTGGAATTGGATAGAGGAGTCGGGATTTTACCAATTCTGCACATCTAAAATGGGATAGAAGAGTCTAGATTTTACCAATTCTGCATATCTGGGATGGGATATATGTCTGGATTTTACCAATTCTGCACTCTGAGATGGGAGAGATGATTCTGGATTTTACCAATTCTGGGGAACAGATATGTGTTTTGGATAAACTGATAATTTGTATTATTACAGGATTTCCATTAGAGATGCTTTTTCACTGCAGTGTCATGATGTTAGATTTTTTATGGTGTTATGCAGTTTAAATGGAATTTTTACAATTCTGAAACATGTTGACTTTCAAATTTTGCATTAAATCATGCAATCGAATATGTATAGACCTTTATTATGGTGAATATGAAGTGCTAAGAAACAGTAAACCTATTATAATGATCCCCACTTTATGTCAGTCAATAATTGTTTATCAATATGGGTATGATAATGGTTTTACTGTATAAGACAGAGAGACGAACTTTACATAATTTTAAACAGCAATATCTTGGAATAGTTCATCAACCATAACATGATTTTCTCTAATTATGATGTCTAAGCAAACAAATGAAAGAAAATACTGTCTTCAAATTTGTTTTAAAGAAAAACAAGTTTAATCCACCATCATGTCATCACTTTTCACATTATTGTTTGCTACAGCAGACTGATTTGAAGCAATAATAGACTATGGTAAAGTACTTGAAATAATAAAGTAAAATAAAGTCAAAAGAATACATGAGTTTTCGGTTCAAGAGAGGCTTGCAAAATAATATCAATTTTACTTTTGTGAGCTGTTTATCTGTAATATTCATAATTGCTTCGACTGAGCATTTTTTTTTAAATTGAGCTTTCTTCAACATGTGCAAAGGTAGCCAATTTTAGTATAAAATACACCAACAACTAGAAGGTTGCAAGTTAAACTTCTGCCCAGATCAGGCCAGGTTTGGCCACCATGGTGCATTGCCATCAAGGTATTTTACTACATTGTGGCTTGGAATGGTATAACCTTTTATGTGTTAATGTGCCATTTAACACCAAGCAATCAATATCAAGTGATGCAAGCAAAACTGCAGAATTTGTAAAGAGGTTTAGAGGCAGGTCCTATAGCTTTACCTGCTCGACTTAAGGTCTTCCACAATGGACTGGTAAATAAGCCTGACCATAGGTGTAAAACCAGTTCCTGCTGCGTACAATATCAGATGACTACAGTCCTGAAGTTCATTCTGGCTAAAGTTTCCATCAAAGCTGCTCACTTGAATCATGTCACCTAATGAAAAGTAAAACCAAATCTTACAAATGAAAATTCACGTTTGCTGAAAAAAAACTTTATTTGGTGTGATATTTGTTTTCAGTTAGTTCAGTGGAGGATAGCATCTGTGATATTAATTTTAGCCATTAATATGTTGACAGTATTTATCTGATTACAAGCCCTTGCTTGATAATAAGTCCATCCCCATTTTTTAAAACAATTTGCCTAATATTTTACAAAGGAAATTTTTGTCTGATAACATCCATACTTTTCTGTTCCCATGTTTATTAGTCCTCTATGAAGGCACTAGTTTGGCATGATTGACTCTGGAGATAACTGACCAACAAGTCTCGATGATTTTGACCAACAATTTCAAAGTACGCAGTCTTAAATTAAACTTACTGTGCAGAAACCATTATTTTCTTATTAGACTTATCATGACCTTGATTTATAACATTTATATCCCAAAATCTAAAGGTGTTTTTCTTACCCTAAGTGAAAGTGAAAGCAATCCACAAAGTTTGGTGAAGGAAATTACTCTAGAACAAACGTTTGTTCAACAGCAATTTTTCTACGAGTTACAAACACCTTGACCTTTTGGCATTTTGAGCCCAAAGTCAACAGGCCTCTTTCTTACCTAAGTGCAAGCCCTCCACAAACTTTAGTCAAGGTATGTGGTCAAGAACTAACGATATTATGCAGAAACCATTTTTCTTCTTACAGTCATAGTGACTTTGACATTTGACCTTTTGACCCCAAAATCAATAGGCTTCTTTCTTACCCAAAGTGTTAGCCATCCATACAATCTGGTGAAAGTACAGGTTAAGAATTGAAGGTTTTGTGCAGA
This sequence comes from Margaritifera margaritifera, assembly GCA_029931535.1. Classification (NCBI taxonomy): domain Eukaryota; kingdom Metazoa; phylum Mollusca; class Bivalvia; order Unionida; family Margaritiferidae; genus Margaritifera; species Margaritifera margaritifera. The sequence goes on from JAQPZY010001481.1 coordinate 3,270,615, forward strand.
AACCATTTTGTCAGTTTTCAGCCAGTGATCTTGACTTTGACCATTTGACCTCAAAATCAAAAGGTTTCTTCCTTTCTCCAAGTGCAAAACATCAACTAAAACTACTGTATGGAAACAATTTTTATTTTTTCATTCGGTGACTTTGAACTTTGACACCAAAATAGATAGGTTTATTTCTTACCCCAAGTGCAAGCCATCCACAAAGTTTGGTCCAGGTCTGTGATGTAGAACTAATATTATTGTGCAGAAACTACTTGCCTTACAATGATAAACATTCCAAGTTTTGCTGTGCCATAAAACACCAAAAACCAAACCAAACAATTTTTCTTCTTTCAGTCACTATGACCTTGACTTTAGATGTTTTGACACCAAATTCAACTGGGTTCTTCCTTACACCATTTGCAATCTATCCACAAAGTTTGGTAAAAGTAGACAGTATAAAACTAAAGTTATTGTACAGAAATGAAAAAAGTAGCATACAGATGTCTGCATGTACCTACGGATGGACAATGTCGTAACATTATGCACTGAACCTTTTGGCAGGCATATCAAAAGGGCATAATTTTCCAAATATTGGAGGGATTTAACAAAGAAATCAAGTTAATACTTGCAAATTTGATGTGTGGTTTTCATACATACACTTCACTTCTCAGCACAATTTAACAAAAAATTTAGTGTGATTTCTGCAATTGAACATCCTGAAATAGATCATAGGGCCACATAAAAATTCTGAAGTCATAGTGTTCATCTATATACCACCCTCAATCATATCCCAATGTTTCAAGTCTCAAGCTGTGGGCAAAGCTGTGCAATGATCAAAACTTCTGAAATTACTACGCATTTTATATATCATTAATAGATGCAAAAGTGTCACAATCCCTATGCTCCAACCTCATGGGATGGATCAAATTCTAAAACCCATTCATATTCCAAAGTTTCAAGTATCTATCTGGAATGGTATAGGAATAGTTGTGCGATATGCACACACCCACAACTGGATGGTTTGTTGCTTTTAATAGCACTTATAACATATTAATGGCTATATCTTACCAAAGAAATGGAAGCTAAGTGCCTTTTCCAAAGACACACTTGGAGCAACATCATCAGCTGAACCCAACTGCCCGAGAACTTGTGTCAAGACATTTATGGAACCAATCATACTCATCAAAACACCCCAACATAGTTTCATTCCCTAGCTTGGGCACAATTAGCTCTTCCCAATAAGTGAGAAATCGTGACGACTCAAATGCAACCGACATGACATCAAACTTGAATGTATCAATTTATCGTCCTGTGAGGCAAAGATGTCAACATGCATGGATGTGTACAGGTGAGTGGCCTTTATATTTACATGTATCTTGATCCCGTAACCTCATTACTTTTATTGATATTTCAGCAAATGGTGTATCCATTTACTAGTTAGCAGTTAGCATTATGTCTTTAAAATCATCATTTATTCATTTTCAGGTCATTTGTCTTAAACGCTCAGATGACATTTCCACTGGAGTTATTCTATATTGATTTTAGATTGACATCTTGCTCAAATTAATTTCTAATTTTAGAGGTATAACATTCATTTTATCATTGAATGAATTTATTTTCTTCAAAAATGTTTTCTTATAGAAAATGACTGCACTTGTAACGGCCGTAATGTCATTTTTGTCTGTGTCTTCTTCGTCTACAGCTGTTTATTCATTCATTCAATGAGAGCCTGTTCCTGTATAAATCTATATTTAGTTCTAGTAAAGCTAAACCTGCCAAACAGGTATTTATCCTCACTCAAATCACACATGCAAGCTTTACCTGCACCACAGTTTGCTGTCAAGAAGAAAGGACTGTTTGTCTTTTCCCTGTCATCGTAACATGGAAATGAAAAATTGTCATATTTCTACAGATATGTCACCTTGTTTAAGTTGTATTATTATTAATTCTTAAATGGACAATAACATTTTCATCATTCCTATCCATGTTTAATATCGTATTTTATTAAGCTCTGTATGACTTGAAATATTACTGCAGATAATTAAAGCAGAGTCCTTTTGTTACATATTCTAAACGACATATAAATTCTACTCATTCATTTCTTTTTTTAATATTTAATGTACCATTCAAATACATCTTAAATTCTAATTACATATAGTTTTTGTAAGGCATTTTGCTGTTTGCTGTCAAGAAGAATAGAGTGTTTATCTTTCCCCTCTCATTTGTACCACAAAACTGACAAATTCTCAGGGCATTAAAGTCATATATTCTATGACTGATTTTCAATCTCCTTTGAACCCTGTTACACACACACACACACACACCCATTTTAATGTTTTGTACTAAAATGAATTCAAGGAGTTTGGGGGCAAAATTCACATTTTTACCAAATTCATGGACTTTTTAAGGATAAAACCAACTTGTTAAAATTCAAGAACTTTCAAAGCAAGTCCTCAAATTCAAGGATTTTTCAAGGTTGTATGAACCATGATTTAGTTATCAAACTAATTTGTGCAACAACTTTATGTTTGCTAAATATATATGATAAAAAATATATGTATGACAGAAATGCTGTCTACCCTGACAGACTATTTTAAAAGTTTGTAATGGAGGCAGATACATGTATGACAGAAATGCTGTCTACCCTGACAGACTATTTTAAAAGTTTGTAATGGAGATAGATATTATTAGCTACCATTCATAAGCAACATATTATACTTATAATGCAATAACCAACAAGTGAACAGATGGCGTTCTGGATCTTACTTTAAAGAACTGCTTTTATTTATTTGGTGTATACATTTATTTTAATATCCCTCACAGTTGGTAGCTATCTATGTTATGTGTTTCGATGCTACTTTAAAGAACTTGCTCTTAATGATTTTTGTGTGCATACATTTGAATCTCCCTCATTGTTGGTAGCTATTTATGAAATGTGTAGTTTATTTTTTTGTGTATAAATTTATTGTAATACCCATCATTGTTGGTAGCTATTTATGTTATGTGTGGCTTATTTTTTTGTGTATAAATTTATTGTAATATCCATCATTGTTGGTAGCTATTTATGTTATGTGTGGCTTGATAGTACCTCAAATTGAAATACATCTGTACCACCACAACATTTAACAATCGACTGCTTAGAACAAACAAGGTGAACTTTAGGAATTGAATGTGAAGATTGAATGGTTTCAATGATATGCTGGAGAATTCATGCCCAACAGCCATGTTTTATGGAAATGGATATTACAGGCCATTCTTACCTGAGATACTATGTGAGATGTAAACATGATATCCCAATGGTACACACAGCCTTGTGCATGCTGGAAGACTCAAGGAGAGCAGTTTTGTGTCTTGGGTTACCTCTTTAATGGACTCAACTTTACAGTTTCGATATATGGAAGCTGAAATCATAAAAAACAGTCTATGTAAATGTTTACAGTTTCTGACTTATGTTTTGGTATATACACAAAAAAACTCCTTTCTACAATCTGCATAATGAGACAATAATCCACGAGAAAATTATACTTTGCCTTCTTGTTTGAGTCACAGTGGTTCAGTGGTTAGCATACCAGACTCATGACCAGAAGGGTGAAAGTTCAAATTCTGCCATTACTAGGATGGATTGGCTGCTGTGGTGTGTCTCTGTGCAAGACAGTTTACTCCAACTGAGTTGGAAAAATATAACCTCTCATGCATTGTTGTGTTATTAAACACCAATCAATCAATCATACAACCAATCAATTATTCCTAATTATTTTGTAAAACAGCAAGAATATCCTTGGGTATCAGTCTATCTATATTTGCCCTGTGCAACCAGTGGTCTTAATTAAGCAGTTTTAGCAAAATGGTTTTTATTGTTCACCTGATGTGTGTGTTCTCTGACAAGTTCCATAAATAACTCGGTCTCAAACTATTTGGATTTAAAGGTCTTGAAAGATGCTGCATCATGTAAAGTTGTTCTGGATTAATTGGATTGGATCATACATTACAGGGCTGCCCATAAGGGTCAGGGAATTTCAACCATTAACTTAAGCAGTGGTTGTTCTGGGCTGTGGATCTTCCATCTCAAATGCAACTGAAAACTTTGCATAAAAAAATGAAACAATGAAGACGTGTGTGTAAGGTGTATGTGTAAAAAGTTAATTTTTTAAAGTAAATTATGTTTTTCATAGATGTTTACCAGTTTAAGCTTGAGCAAAGCCTCAACAAGGATGCTCACATTGCGGCGAGGTGTTTGAGGGCTTAAAGGGCGACCTGTTCACCATTTTGTAAAATCAATAATCTACACTTGCAAGTCAATTTACTTGCACCAAGTAGATTATACACATGTCCAATAACTACATTAGGATATAATTGCTTGTTAATTACACTAAACCTGCTACCCTTAAGGAAACAGCCGAGCAAGAACTTTTAAACACACTGATATGCATGCACAAGGTTGTGATGTCAGATGGGGAACTCCACTCTTGAGATATAGCAGGTGTCATAGCATATCATCTTTAAAGTTGTAGCGATTTTGAGACTTAATTAGTGCACTGATCCGTTTAATTTGATGAAGTTTTATATATTTAAAATGTGATGAATAACAAAACTGAAAAAAAAGATACTCCAGTGTTAATCTTGTATATTTTAGTAATGCAGGTGACTGGTTCTGCAAGTTTATATATGTCTATATGCATGTGTTACTCCAATAAATCAGCACCCAAAACAACAGCATAATTGTAAAAAAAAAATTTTATAGCTAATTTATCGGACAGTGTGTGTATGTGTGTAGGCGTGAGAGAAAAATTACCATATATACTCGCATATAAGCAAATACCAACTGCAAACTGCATAGATGCAGATCTGATGTTGCATAATGTGCTGGCAGATCTGGGTCTATGCAGTTTGTAAGGACTAATCAGTAGAACAAACAACATAGACCCTGATCTGCTAGCACATTATGCAACAGCAGACCAGGGTATATGTTTTTTGCATTTGGACCTGGCTTATATGCGAGTACATACGGTAAGTTGTTGTTGTTGCAGATTCCCTTACTTGCTGAAGAACAAATTCATTAATAATTTTTTATAATATAGTGCATATGCTAAGCTTGTATAGATGTGGAAAAATAATCCATATTTTCAATGAAATTGATGTTGAACAATAACAAGTTTGGAATGTAATGAAACAAAAAGAATACGCTACTTGACATAAAGATACCTATGAATGCAAGATATTGCACATGCTTCTTTATTTATTTAGTTGTTTAGTTCTTTAAAGCACCGGAAGTTTGTATTTAAAGACTGACCAATCTATGATGTTTATCCATGAATAATAAATTACTTGTTGAACACTTTTTGTGGAATGCTGAGGCCCACAAGTCTAACTGGCAATGATGTTAACGTATCACATTTGATCCTGTTTGACTTAAAACCAATTTTAATATTCCTCCAATATACCTTTTCTATTCAACATAACCAAGATATTATTGTCCAGTTTAATATCTACTTGCAGTGAGCCCCACAACAGAACAATGGCAATGTGCAAGGTGATCTTCCCCAAGTAATGTCACAGTAATAATAGCTCAGGAGACATGACATGTAGATTTAACATCTAATATCCTTGTAACTATTGATCAAATTTGGATGAAATTTTCAAATTCTGCATAAATCGTATCACACAGTAAATTAAGGAATTTTATTCTGGATACTCAGGTCCACCTTTAATAGTAATACGACTGGGTAAGCATTCTTGGATAAACTTAATTGACTAAAAACATGTACTTTCTCCATCAGATACATTCCCTGATCACATTAACATTTGGAGAATATGTAATAGGAGAAAACAATGTTGAGTATCCAACCTCTACCATAAATATTCTTCCAGCAAAAAAAATGCCTGGAGTCCCTATGTGAAGGACAAATTGCTCCCCTTGCGTGAAGACAGCACAATATGTGGGTAATGAGAAACAACTGAGATGTTCTTACCCACAAAAAAAAAATCTGGGTGAATCAAGCAAAAGTGCCAAACCCACATCTGTGAGGATGTTGTGCCAAGGTTAATTTGGTTTGGTGGTTGCCTGGATTGCCACTACTGGACCTACCAGATTCAATTCTTGTCTATGCGATGCTAGATCTTGAAGATAGAAACTCAAGAAGCTTCAATGTGATTGATAGTTAAAGACTTCTATAATGTCTTGGATTGAAAAGCTGTGATTATTTGCGAGGCTCATGGAGATTGCTCTAATCTGAAAATTTTGTGAGATAGATCTAGTCTTGTGAGACCTCAGAATAACCAAGCATATGACCCACTTCAACCAAAGTCACTAAGATTAGAGGGGTTATATCCTTTTTTCCGGCCTTCACCGGAAGAAAGAGATGCTGTAGGGCCCCACAATGTTTCTTCTTGTCTTTTTTTTAAATAGTGCTTGAGAGCACCAGCCGGGTCTTGCATTGCTCCTTTTTTTGCTCTATCAACCAAGGAGAGAGAGTGGATGACCACTTTCTGTTGCCATGTGAATGTTCTTTGCTATGAAACCTGGTTGCATCATTAGGACCATGGAACAAACCAATTTTGGGTACATCACAAGGGGATGCAACTCGCAATTCCTGCATGTAGAAGCCAAGGCTATCAGAAAACATGTATTATAGGATAGCGGATAGCAGCCTCAGCGAGGTTCTGGTTAAAGGCTTAAACTGACCCGAGTTGAGTCATGTAAAATCCCACAAAAGATTTCATAAGGAAGACCTGAATAGAGTGACAACACGGTTATGAAGTTGTTGAGCTGTCCGAGATCTATCACTGATCTGAGTTTGCCATTGGTTTTGGCACCAGAGACCTTGAATAAAAACACAGTTAGTTCAGTTTGCAAACTCTCTCTGCCCCACCCACTTGGAAAGCAAAACAGTTATCTCCTTCAGTAAAATTTCTGTCTTACCAGGATCGGCCAGAATCTCAGTCATGGAAGAGGAACATCAATCGGGAGAGTTGGATAAACAAAATTCAAAGCCCATCTGAAACGACTTGCCTTTTGGACTACCCGTATATTTTGTGGAAAAAGGTCCATCCAAGAATGCCAAAAATGTTGAAGTCTGGTGTAAATAGGTAGATTTTTGGCAGTTGGTTGGGTGAGAAATCATTGATGATAGTAGGGAGGCTTTGGGAAGGAGAAACTTGATTTCATTTCCCATTTATTAAAATGCTCCAAGACTGAGAAGTCTGTTGCCATCTAGAATTAAGTTGTGGTTGAGACTGCAACTGTTGAGTGGGATTCATACATCTATCCCTCTGCCTACAATCATATCTCTGATGTGGCCGAGATTAATGTGAGTGAAAAGCCTGAAGGGTAAGGAGAGCTGGATGGGAAGCTCTTGCACTGCCTGCTTCTGCACATCCTCTATACAACTGACGAACAGCAGTGATAAGCCAAAGAGAGATCAGCATTGGATCAAAAGAATGATGCAGTTTCTGCAATAAAGAGCAGAGAAAGGCATCTCATCACACTACATCAAGGTTAAAAAAAGCCATAAGGGCTTTGGCCATAGAGTGATGCACTGACCTATCAACCACTTTAGCAATGCAGGCCATAGCTTCCCACACATGCTCAGTCAAGCATTGATTAAGTGACCACTAAGTTCTGCACCAACTCTGAAGTTGTCAAAAACATGATCATGATTGATCTTATAGAATTGTGGGGCTGACATGTTGATTGCTGCAATATCCATATTAATCCTTCAAATATCAACACTGTACATGTCCGAGTGTTTATGGTACCAACATGATGAAAAAAACCCAACTGGTAACAGACTTTCTGAAAAGAAAGCCTTAGAATTCCCCAGGTCACAGATTTTGTCCAAAATACAATGGAGATTTAATTTATTTTCTTCAACTGCGAGGAGATGGAAAGAGGGGTATTCATCCTCATCCTCACCATCTACAGAGACCTTTACCTTATTATTCTGGGTCAGACAGAGCCACGATCCAATAAATTTCCTCGACCACAGCTTTAAATCTAAACTCCATCTGTTCCACTGTCACATCAGAGTGAGGCAACAGATTGACGTTTGCACCACACGCAGAGTGGGAATTGTGTTCATATTGCTTCTATGTCAGCGTACAACATACCCAGTGGCATGGAAGTAGTGCCATTGTCCCTGGGAGTAACACAGAATTTCTCAACCAGATATGCCAACATTGGGACCACAGGCTGACTGGCAGTTGGGCAACTGACAAGGTATATGACAGGATGGATGGCAAGAATCATGGGGCAAAAGATGTCTGGACAGCTGACTGGCATGTATGACTCTATATATATAATGGGATGGTCAGTCAGTATGCAGCACAGCTGGGAGGCCAACAGGTTGTACAGGCTGGATGGAGAAATGGATGGACCAGTCATACCAGTCCCCTCATAGTTCTCTGTAAAAGGGGATGGTCAGTTGGCATGCAGGACAGCCCATTGATACAGCTGGGCTCAGCTGGATGGTGAAACAGATTGACCAGTTATACCAGTACACATAGGGTCTCATATAAACAGGATGTTTGGCACGTGGCAAGACCCATCATTACAACTGACCTCAAGTCTCTACTCGGTATATATTGACTGGTTGGGCAGCAACTGGAATGGTGGCAAACAGCGATGATGGCTGGCAAAAGATGTCAGTAAGATTAGTATCATACTACATGCACCTTGACCTACAGGTGCTAAACTCATGTTCTGGCATGTGGGGGATTTATGCCACTGAGCTACCAAAAATTGGGAGAAAAATCTTCAATCAATTCCAAGCCTGTATTGGAAAGAGGTGATGCACAGAGGAGTAGAAACTTCACTCAAGCTAACAAATGCAAAGTGTTCTTTGACTTTACCCATATGTCTTTCTTTTTCCAACCTTTTTGCAGCACCATGGACTATGTTCCTTCTGACTGTGAACTGCAAACACTGCATGAAAACACTGACTTGCATTTTGTGCAGGCTTGGCTTTTAACATCGACATGAATTTTGTGCAGTCTTGGCTTTTAACATTGACATGCATTTTGTGCAGGCTTGGCTTTTAATATTGACATGAATTTTGTGCAGTCTTGGCTTTTAACACTGACATGAATTTTGTGCAGGCTTGGCTTTTAACATTGACATGCTTTTTGTGCAGGCTTGGTTTTTAACATTGACATGCATTTTGTGCAGGCTTGGTTTTTAACATTGACATGCATTTTGTGCAAGCTTGACTTTTAACATTGACATGCATTTTGTGCAGGCTTGGTTTTTGTCATGATTGACTGCAAACTGCAAACACTGCATGAAAACATTGACATGCATTTTGTGCAGGCTTGGTTTTTGTCATGATTGACTGTAAACTGCAAACACTGCATGAAAACATTGACATGCATTTTGTGCAGGCTTGTTTTTGTCATGATTGACTGCAAACTTCAAACACTGCATGAAAACATTGACATGCAGTTTGTGCAGGCTTGGTTTTTGTCATGATTGACTGCAAACTGCAAACACTGCATGAAACCATTGACAAGCATTTTGTGCAGGCTTGGCTTTTAACATTGACATGCATTTTGTGCAGGCTTGGCTTTTAACATTGACATGCATTTTGTGCAGGCTTGGTTTTTGTCATGACTGAGATGCATTATGTGCAGGCTTGGTTTTTGTCATGATTAACCTTACTGAATTCAAATTTTTTGCATTTGGCACATTTCGTCATCATTCTATATCTGAAATGACAATAAATGACAAAAAACGGAAAATAACAATCCAAGTATAAACAAAATCAACAGCTGCACTCATGAAAATACAAGGGACAAGTTAAATCAGTGTTCACAATTAAAACGTACTGACCACAAGTATCCATGATACCAAGTATGACATACCAGGTCAGAAAAATGAAGTCTGCAAAAAATATGTATCATTATCAACAAATATTCATCACTAAGGTTACCCAAAACAAGCAGAAACCTTAGTTAACATTACTGCAGCTCACACTTTTTGATTGATGGGTAGAATTAAAGATGATTTTGATCAATATTGAGAGATTATGTGGTTCAATAATGACTATAGTATTTGCTTACCCTCCCGTTTGTTTGTACTCCCTACCAATTGTAAAAACGAAAAGCATCAAAAATATAAAAAATGCACAGAACTTGGTCATTTCATTTATCAATTTATACTTTCTGACCCGACTGTCACCAGGGGGTCCCTAACAAAGTCATCTTCTGCACGTTTCAAAGCAAATGAGAGTTTATTTACTAACACGGCTCCATATTTGTGTGGGCCAGTATATTTTTTTCAACAACAAATGTGATGTAGTTCGCCGTCTTCGATAAGCTTTGAATAATTCCTTAAATCTCCATAACTTTGGGAGTTACATTCCTTAGAACACATTTATGTCAGAGTTACAATTTTTTATTTTGTTCAATTCTTTTTAGAAATATTAAAACTAGACATTGCAAATATTGGATGCAGACAACAGGTTTTTCTGAAAATGGACTGTTTTAGAAATTGGAAAAGGACAGTGAGCAGTCTGTCTGGTGGTTTGTAATGACAGCGTCCATTTGGTTTGAAACGTGAACAAGATGACAATGTTAGGGGCCACCAAGCGACAATCAGGTTAGAAATTATAAATTGATGAATGAAATGACTAAGGTAAGCGGGAAGGTAAGCAAATACTATATGCCACAGCAAAAGCTTAAACTGGTAAACATTTGGTTTACAGATAGCCACCTAGTAGTGGAATGGGGAGGTAATTTGTAAGAGTGTCTTCTCTTTGTCTATATGTTATACATGTATAGACAAGAAAGTAAATTTTTGCATTTCTGAGAGGGCTGGATGTGAGTAGTACTAGGGCTTATTTCCTAATGTTAATGTGATCAGTGAATGTATTTGACAGAGAAATGAAAATCTATTAATCAATGATGTTTTTGGTCATAGATAAGTATTCTATAGTCCTGGTTATGGTAAAGCAGAGTGCAGTCAATGTTTACAAATCTAACTGCTATGAAGCTTTTTGTAGTCTCCAGAAGCCATTGTAAACATTAACATTAATTATAAAGTAGAAAATAAATTCAGACTAAGGTGATCTTGACAACATGGTGACAGGTAGTAAAAGAAATTAAACAATAAAAAGAATATTCTTTTCTATGTTATCAAAGTAGAGGTACTATGATGAGTTGGTAAAAACCAGAGTGTATTCAATGATTACATAGCTCACCTCTATGAGACTTTCAGTACTCTCCAGTAGCCATTTTAAACAATATTATTCAGAAAATAAGTTCATACTAAAGTGATCATGACAATGAAATTTAGCCCCTTTTTTAATAAATTTTGTTATGCAATTTTTTCTGTTTTTGTTTTAACCTTTACTTTTTTTACATTTTACATTTGAACTTTTAATTGGCACTATATAGCCAGTGTCATGCTGACATACTGTTAAAGCTAACTATCTACTGTGACAGGGCATAAAAGAAAAAAAAAAAAAACAATAAAAAGAACAGTTTTTTCTATTATATCAAAGTAGAAGTACTATCATAAGTTGATCAAAATCTGAGAATAATGTTTTGTATTTTGTTTAAAATCCTTGTTCTTCAATTCTGCTTAAGAAGCTATTATCATTGTCTGCCCATAAAAAGACAGATTTTGATGGGTGAAAGTCACAGGCTTTAAGTAACCTTGGATTGGAAGTCAGTGGTACAAGCACAGTTCATGTATCAATAATTACCTTGATTGGCCACTACAAATGATGCCTCATATGAAAAGCATGCAGCATGCAGACCATTCACATTGACCTAGTAATTTCTTTACTCATTCATATGTACAATACAGAGCTAATTGGCTGACGGTAATCTATGATAATATACAATGTATAGTCGTTAATATGGAAGCTAACCATTGATTAAACATGTTTATTCCCATTTTCAATCACACTGGTCAGAAAAGGCCTTCTGAGTATACTAGGATGCATATTGCATGGAAGAATCTTTGTGGTCATAAACACAAATACTTAACCTATGTTAGTAAAGCATAAAATGTAGGCCACAGTGACCTTCTTTGGTTGTTAGAGTGTAGTACCCACACAGATGCATCCAATTCTCAAGTTTTCAGATTGGAACATGAACAACACCTAATAAATGAACTTTATACACAAAATGTCTACAGAGTCACAAGAGCATGGAATATGCGTCACTTAAACCTCTTTTTGCAAAAAGGATGTAGAATTTATCAAGATGCATCCACTCACCAAGTTTCACAATTCTAGGTAGAATAGGATGCATATAGCATGCCAAAAACGAATGTGATCATGAGCTAAACATAAAACCTTAACCAAAGCCAGTAAACGATGAAATATAGGTTCCAACAACCTTATTCTGTTGTATGGGTGTTGTAGCAAACGAGATGCATATCATCATTGATTTCATGATTCCAGCATGAATGGTTCCTGAGAAATGAATGTCAAAGACAAAAATGATCCCAAGTCAGTGAAGTGTAAAATATTGGCCATAATAACCTACTAATGAAATGAAGGTGTAGTACTCATCAATTGCATCCCCTCACTAAGTTTCATGCTTCTTTATTGGCTAGTATGTACACAACATGTGGAAAACCTATGTGGTCATGCTAATTGGAAAACCTTAAGCTATGCCAGTAAAATGTTAAATTTAGGTCACAATGACCTTTTTTGTATGGGAGTGGTACTAGAGATGTATACAATCATCTAGTTAAATGATTCAAGCACAAGCAGTAACAGATGCAAAAATTTTAATTAAAGTCTGTGAAGCATAAAATATGGGTTGCAGTGACCAACTTTTATGATGAGAGTGTAGTACTTATCAAAATGCATCCTCTAACCAAGTCTCATGATTCCAGGTATATCAGTATTATATAGGAGGTAACAAAACTATGTGGTCATGAGCTCAATACAAAAACTTAACATAAGCCAGGAAAATGTAAAATGTAGGTCACAGTGACCTTCTTTTGTTGTAAGGTGTGGTACTATTAGAGGTGAAATAAAACCACCTAGTTTGATGATTCTAGCATGACGAGTGTTTGAGATTTAACCAAATTCAGTGACCTACTCTTGTAATGATGGTGTAGTACTCACCAAGATGCATCCCCTTTCAAAGTTTCATGACTCTAGGTATAACATTATGTATACAGAATGCAAAAGACCTATTTGGTCATAAGCTAAATGCAAAATCATAACCTAAGCCAGTAAAATGTTAATGTAGGTCACAGTGACTTTTGTTGTAAGGGTGTAGTACAAATAAAGATGCATAGTCATTTTGCTTGCTGATTCTAGCATGAACAGGGCTTGAGAAATGAGCTTAAAACACAATGTAACACGTCAGAGAAGCATGAAATATATTGGTCGCAATAATCTATTTTTGTGATCTAGGTGTAATATTCATCCAAATGTATCCTCTCACCAAGTTTCATGATGACAGGTATAACAGTATTATATAGAAGGTAACAAAACTAGGTGGTCGTGAGTTCAATACAGAAAGTTAACATAAGCCGGAAAAATGTAAAATGTAGGTCACAGTGACCTTCTTTTGTAAGGGTGTGGTACTAATAGAGGTGTAATACAACCACCTAGTTTAAAGATTCTAGCATGAATAGTGTTTGAGATTTAATCGAATTCAGTGACTTACTCTTGTAATAAGGGTGTAGTACTTCAAGATGCATCCCCTCGCCATGTACACAGGATGCAAAAAACCTGTTTGGCTATGAGCTGAATGCACAATCATAACCTAAGCCAGTAAAATGTTAAATGTAGGTCACAGTGACTTTCTTTTGTTGTAAGGGTGTAGTATTAATATAGATGCATACAGTCATTTACTTTGATGATTCTAGCATGAACAGAGCTTGAGAAATGAGCTTAAAACAGAAAATTTAACCAGTCAGAGAAGCATGAAATATATGGCTCACAATAATCTATTTTTGTGATGAAGGTGAAGTACTCATAAAAATGCCTCTTCTCACCAAATTTCATAATTCTGTGTAAAAAAAGTATATATACCGGGTGCAAAAAACCTGAGCTGAATGCAAAACCAAGAATGTGCAACTAATGTACATGTACAAAGTTAGACCACTCCCCAGAAGAAAGGTTATATGATTATAAGTTTCATGATTCTATATTTGCTAGTATGTATATAGCATGTGAAAAACCTATGTGGTCATGAACTAGATAAAAAAACTTTACTTAAGCCAGTAAAATGTGAAATGTAAGTCACAGTAACCTTTTTGTAGTAACCTTTTGGTATGGGTGTGGTACTAATAGAGATGTATACAATCACTGAATTTGACGATTCTAGCATAAACAGTTGTAACACAAATTTAACCAAAGTCAAGTGCAAAATATGGGCCACAGTGACCTACTTTTAAGATGAGGGTGTAGTAATCATCACAATATATCTTCTCACCCAGTTTCATGATTCTAGGTATCACAGTATGTATACATGGTGTAAAAAAACTAATAGTATGTGTTCATGAGCAAAACACAAAAATGTAACCTAAACCAATAAAATGTGAAATGTAAGCCAGTGACCTTCTTTTGTTGACGTACTACTAATACTAATTTGTGTGTTACTTATAAAGATGCATAACATCATCTAGTTTGATGATTCCAGCATGAAGAGCTTGAGAAATAAACTTGACACATAAAATTAACCAAAGTCAGTAAGCATGAAATATTGGCCACAGTGACCTACTTTTGTGATAAAGGTGTAATACTCATCAAGATGCATCCCCTCACCAAAATTCATGGTTACAGGTGTAAAAATATGTATACAGAGAGCAAAAAGCTTGAGCTAAATGCAAAAACATAACCAAGAATGTTCTAATAATGAACATATATGTACAAAGTTAACCTTCATGGCCCCATTCACTTGGGGGAGGTGCTATGAAACCCACTCCAAACTGCTGCCTAGGATTTAGGAAGAAAAAATGGTTGAGATTCAGTGAGGCTGTATGTATGTATATGTTTTGATATGTGAGGACTCCGATGCCAATAGCTCTCCTCTGCTTAATAGATGTGAGCTCAACTGTTCAGCAGATCGTAAATCATAATTTAAATTATAAGCATAAGTAAAAAATACTCTGAATTAACAAGAATTCCACAGAACGCTGTCTTGCCTGCTCTACTGTAGCATAATACAAAAATCTTGCCTAGTCACTAGTTCAAAAAAAGTAGATTATGGTGACCGTAACAGTAGGTCATTGAGGTGATTAATATTCCTAATATAAATAAACCCATCAAATTTCATGATGGTACACAAAACAGTATCTACGGAACTGAGCTAACTGCAAAAAATTAATGTAATCGCTGGAGTGTGAAAAGTAGGTCACCATGACCTACTTTTGCCTGTGGTAAGTAGTACTTTTGATCAGGGATCCTGAAATACTAATGGCTCTTGCTGGACATTTTTCCCGAAAATTAACATGGCGCCATATAATTGTGAAATTTAATAATAAAAACATTTAAAGTACATATAACAAGTTGTGACAAAAAAGAAAAGACTGATATATTTAATTATTACATGTGCTGGAAAATGTGTCGTTTTTGGTTCCAGATTTGCTGCTGCTTTAGTATTAGTATTATCCTTTCATAATTCACTGGTTTCCTCTCAAACTAATTATTATTTTTTTTTTTTAATTCTTTGAAAACACAGTGACGATACTATAAAATTTAACCAACAGAAGTTATTTTTTCCACTCTACTGTTTTTAACAATTAATTATTAATTGACAACAAGCAGACTTACTACCTCGAAAATATGTAATTATACCTAATTGGCAGGCATTTCAGGTAAAGTCAGATGATGAAGTTTTATTTGATCAGGTCCTCAAGTAAGTCTTGGAGGATGATAATAAAAGCAAGATGTTGCTAGCATCTTTGTTTCTTAATTTGGACCACGGCTTCACATATTTTGTTCTAAAGGTATAATGTGCTGACACATTGAGACACAATCTAGTTAAACAACGCGGTGTGAGGGACTGATGTTTTGTACAGACCCTGGGGCAATCATTCAATTATAGGTTTTTTCTTAAAAGTCTAGGGATAAGCTTTCACACATCTTTTGCCTTGTGCTTTGTGACTATAGAGTGTTTAAAAATTTGGGAAATCATAATGAGCAAACCAGCTTAGTCAGCAACACCTCTTCTGATTGTCTGACAAAGAAACAATGTAGAAACTAAACCTTGTCACCTCTGAATTAAGTTTAGTTGGCGACACTTTTATTGATAGTCTGACAAAGAAACAATCTGTCAAACAGACCTAGTGACCTTTGAATTTTACTTCATTATGGTCTTTATCTGACAGTTTAATGGATAAACAAATCAAAGACAATTTAACATTTGAGATATCCTATGACCGATGTCTGGTTGGTCAGAGTATGTGCCAGTCAAATCTTTGATCTGCTCGACATGTCCAATAAATACTGTAATTTCAGGATCTCTGCCTCCAATATGAATACATGCATCAAGTTTCAAAACAGTAACACAACAGTGTCAGAGAAACTGAAATAATATAAAAACTTCAAACAATCACAGCAACATGAAAAGCAGTTCACCATGAGCTACTTTTGCCTATGGTGAGTTGAAGAATGTACATAAACTCTGCTATTATTTCAATCAAGTGGTCAGTGAGTAGATGTCTTCATGCAACCTTGAGCTTAAAATAAAGCGCACTGCTTACTGTAGAGTTTGAATTGAAGTACAGTCAAACCTGTCCTAACGGTCACCTGTGTTCAGTGGTCACCTGGTCACAATGATCATTCTAATTTCCCCCCGGCAAATTTCTTATATATATGCCTTGTATGTAACAGAGATGCTGCCAGGATTTTATCTAAAGGGGGGAGCTCCCCCCTTGTCATCAAAATAAGGGGGGGGGAGTATAAAAAAAATTAGCGGGAAGAGGAAGCGGCCATAGTTCAATATTTACCTAACACATAAATATCCATCTCTTTCTTTCTTTTTGCTATATTGAAATCAAAATCCTCGAAAGATGTCTCCTCAAGTTATATAAGCATTAATCTGTTGATCATTTCTGAGCTTAATTTGTTCCTTATCCGTGTATGAATACTGTTCTGTGCTGAGAACCCCCTTTCACATATGCATAGCAAGCTAAGCCAGCTTGAGAAAGTTGGAAAACTGTTCTTTATGGTTGTTATGTACGATTTTCAACAGCTCAGAGGTATTGTCTCTTGGATATCTCTGCTCCAAAATAATATTTTTCACTAACAAGAGCCCTGCCAAAGTTTAACTTTCTTGAATCAGTGCTTTGCTGACTACTAAGCCAGATTTCTTATCTGTTCCAAAATGTTGTATTAGGGTTTTAAATCCATCAACGCCATAGTCAACTTGTTCAGACAGAGGTATTTTTTTTATCAAAAATAAATATCCTTACTTTTTAATTTCTTTTTAGATTATCTTAACCCTTAGAGTGCTATATTGTTTTGTAGCATAAGATCCCTCAAGGCAGAATTGTTTGAGAAAAGAAATGAAAATTGCACTCTACTTTTAAATTGCCTATATTTAACTAGGGATAGTATTTTGCCTTTTTGACATTTAATTTCGAAATACCGCTTAATAGGGAGTTGACTGGCATGCCGTCTGTTTTTCGGACTTGTATTCAACATTATTATCATGTTCAAAATTACTCACTGGTATTTCCAGTAACCCTTTCCGAGTTCCAATAATCTCATATACTTCAAAACTTTAAAAATCATTGTCATCAACGCTATCATCGGCCAGTATTTGCCAAACAAAATCGTCATCCGAAGACAAACCATGTTGGGAGTCAGTCATTTTGGATATTCTATCAGCCCTTACTTTAAACATGCATTTGTAAAACTTCCTTCATGAATGCAATGTTCCACCTCGACTATGCTTGTTCCAGGGCCCAATGTGCAAATCAAATCTAGTTTAACAACCGTTTATGTCAAGCTGAAGTATTTAGATGTGTAAACAGTTGCCTACTGGAAAAAAGACAGATAACGAGACAAGCGCTACGAGACTTCTACTGGCGGCACAACATATGCAACAACAAGCACTTTAAGGGTTAACAGTTAAATAAAAATTGCATACTGCGCAGAGTAAATTATTATATGCACGACTTTAAATGAATTTGCGGGAGTTCTCGCACATCCTTACTTTCCAAGTGCACGAATTTATACAAATTTTATGTGATTGGTGCACTCACGCACCCTGGCAGCATTTCTAATGGTCACCTGCTTTCAGCGATCAGTGGCCAGGTGTTTCCTAACCTAACACTCATTTCACCCTGCCTTAAGCGGTCACTGGAGCTTATCACCAGTGACTGCTCCAAGCATTTTATAGCTTGATTGTACTTACCGTAGTCCAGTCACGCTGTCAGTCAAACTCACAGGTGTCAACATGTCGGCTTTGAAAGCAAGTCAATTTTTGGCCTTACATAAGAGAATTGAGGCAATTCATTTCCTGGATAATGGACAAAGTAGTTGTGTAGTTGCAGCAGAAATGGGAGTCAGGCAAACTAAGATCCAAGGGATTATTAAGCACATGTGAGATATTATGGCCAATTTTGAGAACAATGTTAATCCGGAGTGTAAGAGATTACGTACAATCAAACCAAAAGAGTAGAGATATATGTACACTGCAATTGTGATATCCCTTATGGTTTATATGCTACTAACAATAGCCACAGGAAGCTTCTTTTAATGCCCTATTCATCAAAGGTCTCTCACAAAAGCCGACTGTCGTTTGATCTCGGTGAGTTTAAGCAACTGCCTAATTATACCAGCTGGCCTAACAAAAAATCAATCCTGTGTTTGACAATCACATGTAAGCTGTCAATTTGTCAATTAGTAATTTTATTTAGACGCCATTTCTACTGATAAGTGATGATTTAATGTACATTATGGATTAAAGTGGAACTTTTCATTTTATTACCACTGCAATGGCAGCCATCTTGGATGTCAGATCAGCACAATTTTCATTAAAGACCATAAGAAGTTTTTTTGGGTGAAAACCTCATGCTGATATGACTTTCCATTCAGAAAAAGTATCAATACCAAGATTTTTAAAATGGCTGCTGTGGTGGCCATATTGGTTGTCTGGGCAGCACCATTTTTATTTAGGATCAACTATACACCATAAGAAGTCTTTTGGTGAAAATATCATGCCGATAAGACTTTCTGTTCAGTAGAAGTATCAATAACAAGATTTTCAAGATGGCTGCTATGCTGGCCATATTGGACATTGGATCGGCACCATTTTCATATAGGACAAACTAGACTTTTAGTGAAAACCCCATGTTGATACATAAATGTGACGGAACAGAGAAGTCAGCTTAAGACAAATTGGGAGATTCGCAAAATTTGGTCAGGAGTTTTGACTTCAGAAGAGGGAGAATTTTCAATGAGAATGATGAAATTTTCATTGCAGCACATGTCTTTGACTTTCTTATCACAATGAGGACACTAAGCTTGGGTCACTAAGTGAGTAGTTTTCATCCATTTGTATGAGAACTTTTGTGTGATTTCTGAGTCAGGAACCATTATTTTGGCCAGATCTGAAAAAAGATCTGCTACCATATGAGATTATGTTCAGCTATAAAGTTGGCGAATAGTGTCTTGGCACATAAATCTTTATCCACGTTTGATGCAGATTCCACAAACATGGATTTCAATGATGGCTTATTTGTTGTAGCATTTAATATGCTTTCATATTAATGGGAGTTTCTGCATGATGCGTGATGTCATTCTTGCCACCATAGCAGACTTGAAAATCAGCTTTACAGGAAGGGCAGAATGCATATTCATATCCACTGAACTTGATTCCAACCACTGAAAACTTCCTGTTTCCATCCATCACTGAATTTCATGTGATATTTCGGTTGCTTAGATTTTGGCATTTTAGAATTGGGAGATAATGCAAACTTAGACATCTCAACAAACTTTAAACACCAAAGCCAAACTGACCCTGTTTTATGCCACTTGAGCTCTACAGTAATCCAACCATACTCAATTAACATCTTTAATCCTGTCTGAATTACTTTTGATCACAAATAGTATAGACTCTAATTCATCTCTACAACTTTAAGCACTGAAGCAGAACCTACGTTCTGGAGGGAATCAAAGTATTGTTAATTGTTTTATGCTGATTGAGCTCTTTAGTAATCCAATCATAATCAATGAATGTCTTTAATCCTTTCCGAATTACTTCTGATAACAAACAGTATAACCCATGTCAATAAACTTCAAACACTGAAGCCAACTCTGCAAACAGAATCAAAGGGATGTTAATTGTTTGATGATGCTAGAAATTAGCAGCTAAACTGTCTTGTCCTGCTTAAGCCAGTTTACCATCGTGTGATTACAGGCAGTATTACCGTAATATACTACACTGGAAGTTTAGTGTGAAACAAATGGGAAAAAAAATAATTTTTTCAGTAATAATTTTGCATTTGCAGGAGATTTCAGTGAGTGACAGGACAGATGGGGAAGCCCTCATCTCGGGAGGAAAATCCTCCCTGCCGGGAAGTTCACAAGTATGTTGATATGATCATCCATTCAGGAGAAGTAATGATAACAAGATTTTCAAAATGGCCACTGTGGTGGCCATACTGGATATCTAAGTGGTACCAATTTCCTTTAGGACCAACCAGACATCATAAGAAGTCTTTTAGTGAAAACCCCATGTTGATATGACCATCCATTCAAAAGGAATAGTGAAAACAAGATTTTCAAGATGTCCATTTTGGCAGCCATATTGGATGTCCAAGCAGCACCGTTTTTATTCAGCACCAACTGGACCTTGGGATGAATATATGTCTAAAGTTTCATGGCAATCCTCTAAGTAGTTTAAATGGGGTAGTGATAACTTGAGCTAACACACAGATGGATGACGGACAATGTACGGACAACAGGCAATCACATACGCTCTTCTTGTCTATGACCAGTAGAGCTAAAATAAATACAAACTATCCTTAGTAACAGAGAGTAGATAGCATGCCATATGCTTGAGAGGAATAAGTCTCTCCAAACCCCAAAATGTCATGTTTATATGGCATGAAACTTATGCAGCTCATTAAATAGTATCATTTTTCACTGACTCTCCATGTGGTATCCTGTATATATATCTCCATGTACTTACCAACATGAGCCTGGTAGATATGGTCTTCAATGTACACTGTGATCAGAAGCTCAAGATCAGTTTTGTCTATCATCACAAAGTCTGAGCTTATGGCAGGCCATTTGGTGTACAGTACTAGGGTTACAGATTTATTACTCTGGAACCAGTCAAACCTATAAAAAAAAAAAAAAACATCGTAACATCATGACATAAGAATTGTATACCACACTGTGACATATAGCACTCCCTCATTACAAGGTAATCTTTATAGCATGGTCCCTGTTATATGACGAGTATGGTCATGGATCCCATTTCATTAACTGGTGGTAAAATTGTATGTATCATGTACTTCATTCTCTGTGGCTCCCATGGATGATGTTATAATGATAAGTACTGTATCACATTTCAATATCCCACAAGCTAACATTATGTCACTGAACAGCACAAAGTCTTTGAAGCTTTGTGATGATTATATGCAGAATCTCCAAACTTGCATTTCTCGGACATTAACACATACAACTTGCTGAATAGTACACAAACGTCAAAATGGTATGAACAACCAATTCCTGACTCAGTCATAATATCTGAGCACAGGCAGGCAATTGACTAAGAGCAGAGAGAGTATAGTTTAAATGAAATACTAGCCTAACATTGTACAAGCAGAGGGAATGACTGTCTGTAGCTTGCAAGTGTTTTGATTCTGTGACCACATAAGGCATTGATTGTTCAAGGTAAATCACCATGCAGTTTGCCACTCACTGCATGCAGCTTTTAATATATACATGTATGATTTCATCTAATTTACCGTATTTTGGTGTGTATAACGCACACCGATGTATAACGCGCACCCCGATTTTCGACCCAAAATGAGTGGGAAAAACGTAGTTCTGCCATATAACGCGCATGTGATATAATACATTTTAAAATTGTGACTACCGGTATTTCGCTCCGTTTTCATAGTGCAACAACGGTCGGTCATTTTGGATAGTGAATGAAAAAGTGGCAATATTGAAATTGTATATTTCCGATTTTATGGTTGGCCCTTAAAAGGGCCCTTTAAAGGTTCGTCTAGTTGATGGAGTTCAATCTATTGCATCAAATCCCTCAAATTCCTCTTCGTCGTCATCACTCTCGAAAAGTCGCTGTATGTCCTCGTCTGTCATCATTCCTGGTGTTGCTGCATAATAGCTTTCATCGTCGTCTTTGTCCTCGCTCTCTGAGTGGTCTTCACGCATGGCATTGTCCTCCCACAAGATCCTCTGTGCCATCCATTTTATTTGAGATGCAGCACTTTTTGAAGGCATGGATGATGATGCTTGGATCTAGCTCGGCCCAGCTCACAGACCCCTTGTAGTCGTCTATTTTCTTCTGTTTTGCAATCAATATTGCCTGAAAGCGAATCTCTGTCATGGATACTGAGATTCCCTGTCTTCTTCTATCCATGACACATTCAAGGACTCCACTCTCTACGGCCGGATACTTTGCACTTGTCCCTATGTATGCCTGTTTTGTTCTCGGTATTTTCTTCAGTCTTTCTTTCATTCTTCTCTACTCCCTAACAGATGACTCTCCTACATTTAACTCCCTCCCAGCAGCTCTGTTACCATGTGTTTCTGCATAGGCAATGATGGTTAGCTTGTCTTTCGCATTGTACGAATTTCTTATATGACCCATGTTGATACTTTGACTATATTCGTTCAGATTCAAGATCGAACACAATATGCCATGTGAAAGTTTAGGTCCAGTATTTATACTTATTTGGATTATCATGACACCTCTAAAATATATCCCAATGTTCAGGCTAGAATTTACCAAGACAATGCATTGTAATTATGTTTGGCCCATCAAAGCTTTAGCCGGTGCTGATTAGCTTTAAAAAAAACCCAAGCTGAGTCAATTAAACACTGTTCAGTACCGTATCAAATACTGTTGTTTAAAATGAGAAATAAAACAAAGAAACAAGTTTATTTTCTGAAGAAAAGTAAATACATTGCAAATTTACCTAGACAAAGCAATGTGACTATGTTTAGCACATCAAAGCTTTAGTCGGTACCTTGAAAAGACCACACTGAGTCAATGAAGCACTGATCACCGTTAAAAACACCGCACTAAATCAATTAAATACTGCTCACCGAGACAAGGCATTGTAACTATGTTGAGCGCATCAAAGCTTACCTGGCGCCGATTACCGTGAAAAGGCCACACTGAGTCAATGAAGCATTGATCACTATATAATCGCAAAGATATCTCAAATACTATGATTTAAGATGAGAAATAAAACTAAGAAACAAGTTTTTTTTCCAAAGGAAAAAAAAATGTTTTCTGACTTCATACATTAACGCTGTGTCAGTGTTACCATAACAGGCTAACCGTAGTTACGCAAAAAATGAGAACATTAACACTGCTTGAATTCTAAATATTATATTTCAATTCAACCAAGAATACATGAAGAAAAATTCTATTAGATCAACAGTTATGGAATACTGAACATTTACGGAACATGTACGGTAATCCTCACAGTGGTATTTGTTCGGCTCCAATGCGGCACTTTGCACAGCTTTTGAACAAGTTGCCAGTCGTTATGTACATGTATTTCCGGTCGAGGCACAGATCAAAACGCTACACAGTAATGTGAAATGAAACCAGTTTATTAACATAAGCAATCAAAGAACAAGACTATTTGTGAACATTATTTATTTCTTTAATACGGTTAGTACTGGTAAACATTTTAGTTACAATGCAATGTACAACGGATTTAATATTTCACAAGTAATGAATGTGACACATGTAGGCGGCTATAGTGCCTTCATCTACTCGTCAGATCGACCTGGACAAAATCTTTTTTTTATAGTTCTTGTATAAAACGCGCACCCCTGACTTAAGATAAGAAAATTAGGTGAAAAAAGTGCGCGTTATACACAGCTAAATACGGTAATAAATCTGATATCTAATTAATATGCATTTAATATCTTCTACATATATATTCATGTATGGTCTGAAACAAATAAATATTTTATTAAGTATAGTAAAACTTTCTATTTTATGATGTTAATGCCATATTTTATCATGCTGAGAAAAAAATATTTTTTAATTGTATACCATTTGTCTCAAAAAAAAATAATATTTCTTTACAAAGCAAAGAATGCCTACAATTTTAAGTTCTTTTAAATTAATTTCCAAGTTAATCCTTCAGTTTTACAATCGTTTTGAACAAGCTTTTCCACTTTCAATGTAAATGATATATTCAAAATATTAGTGTGATACAAATGGTGTTCATGGAAAAATTCTGCTTCATCTAGTCCTTGATGAAAAATCTAGTGTCCTTGAAAGATTTTTATTGCAACAAATGTATTATAAGAATTTAAAATTTGTCAATTTTGCTTATTCACAGCCAGAATATTGTGAACAAAACTGTAATTACCATATACATGTATATTATATCCACTTTGTACCACTTATAGCAAGAAGAACTAAAAATGTTACTAATGCTCCATAACACGTTCTCAGTTGAGTATTTATTCAGAGTTCAATTTATACTCATATTGTAAGAATATACATTTGGTCTCGTTGTTATTCTAGTGAACACCTGTAGTACAGCTGTACTATAGTTAGCCAAATGTACTTCTGTACAATGCAATAGTTTGAGTACTAGTGGAAACCAACAAATAAACTGAGAGACTGAAAGTAGCAATGCATTACTACTACCAAAAAACAAATGCACAAATATGATGCAGAAAGAGCTCCATTTCTTTTCTAATTGCAACATAAAGATTACTGCTTGGTTAAAAGGAGTGCATCAGGGGTTAAGCTAGACTTGAATTTTAGGGAGAAGTGACATTTCCTTTAGGACAGAATAGGGAAAAGTAAGGCAAGAAATGCAATATATATATATATATATATATATATATATATATATATATATATATATATATATATAAACTATACATTGTAATTAATTTTAGCAGACACGAGTAACTAGATTACAATGTATTGTAATTACAAAAAGGTACAAATACTTAATCAACTGCCACTTATGATATCTATTTCTTTTAGTTTCTAAATCTTCACTAGAAAATGGCACACAAAAACATTTCTAAACTAATTTGAAACAACCCCTAAAACATGTACATGAGGGCACATGCACAGGTGTCTTCACACCATATTGATTTTCCACTCCAACCACAGTGGTCACAGATGTTATATATGGGTAACCAGAATTTTACAACTACATGTTTAGGGAGTTAATTCAAAATTAAATGTGAATCTTTTGGTGAAGTTTTTAAAAGTGGAAAAATTAAATTGCTTGTTCTAGTGGCAGTTGATTAAGTATTTATACCTATTTGTAAATTACAATGATGTAATCTAGATACTCCTATCAATTAGAATTAATTACAATATATTGTTTCTAATGTACTCATGCAAAGTCATATGGCCACAATACATGTGGTAGAGACCAAAGGCACATAAACCTTAAGTAAGGGACCATTTAATAACATCAAAACTTTCACATTTAATTTCACTGTTGCCAATAAAACATGACCGTGGCTATTCATCGCCGATGAACTGAAGCATTAAAGTGGATATATGAATTAACTAGATCCTTCTTTCAAACTCAAATATGGCACCTGCTATGTGGATGCATCTATTTTTGGAAACAGGGATTTTCTTAATATGACTACTCGGTTTCTAACTTTAGTACAACAATCCATAGATAGGATTGCAAATGTATGCTTTTAATATTTGTCTACATACTCGTAATAATGTCATCCTTTGGTTAAATATTATTTGCTTTGCTGCTTTTTCATATTTTCACAAAAATAAGTGATGAAAGAAAACAATCTTGACCTTACAGTGCTTTTCGAATTCAACAACATAGCATTGTCCCATACATTTCTAATCTCAAAAAAATGTATTTTTAGGCTAAATCTTCTATCACATACTATTTAGACTTTGCTTTCTATGAATTGTATATGTTCTTTAATTTATGTGCCCAATGAAATATGAAGACAGAGAGTCTAATGAAGAGGTACTTCCTACACACAGTTATGTCCGCCATTATTATCTAGTCATAGGTTCACATACAGTTTCAGACTGATTTTACGAAGAAAATAACACAAGCATGGCAGTTAAAATCTTCAATAAATATATTCAAAAAGTGCTTTCACCAATTCTATTCTTAAGTACAAATTGGTATTTACATATTGATGTTTCAAGTTTCGAAACACAAGCTTTATGTTTTCATCATCAAATGATAACTTCCGGAAATCTGGCAGTGATAACAAATGATAACTTGTGGGGTGAAAGGGTTAATGGTCAACCAGCTATTAAAACACCTGCCTGTGAATGTGCAAAAGTTTGTTTTCTTGGCGCAATTGATATCAACACCAGCATGAAATACATTTCGTCTGTGGCTTACCACATTGAGTTACTCCGCTGGGTCGAGGGAGCTTTTTCAAAAGCCATAAACTACTGTCACTCAGTTTACATCTAAGAAATCACAGGGCAAAGTCATTTTCACTTTCCTAATAGAAGAAGGCAAAGTTTAAATTTTTTTGGCAACTTAGTCACCCACGTCACCTGGTAGCATGAACCCTGGTGCATGTAAACTAATTAATAAATACAGTTTGAATAAATCTTTACAAAAGCAATTTGCAACACTGACAATCGGTACAAATGTTAGAAATCTTTATTATACTGTGAATTAATCAGTTTTTATATGTTGCCAATATTTATGGATTTTATTGTTGCTTCAAACTACGATTGAAAAATCCCAAGAAACAATAATCGATCTATAAAGACAATATAACTTTTCTTATCAGATGCAAATCTGCCAGGGTCGGTACCAACTAAAATGTCATTATTTTGAAAACCATGAAAATGAATACCCAAGAAAATAAATAAATTCAAAGTATTCTTGACAAATATTGTAATAATTTTACTGAAGATCTAAGTTTCTGAAAAACATGCAACAAAAAACTTACTTCGGAGGCTGCAGGTCTGGTGGTTTTGGTGGAGGCAGCAGGGATGGCGATGTTGGTCCTGTAAAGTAAACAATTCAAGTTCTGGCTATTTAAGGGAAGTGGCTGACTGCACGAGGATTGGATTTGGTTAGGTTGGTGTTATACAACACAGCAACACTCTGAAAGTTATATCATGCTGAGAAAAGCACACCACTCCCTCGCTAAATTGTACCTGTATAACTCACGAACCCGCTTATAATGCGAGGTCAGGCATGGATGCCATCTTTATTTACTAGAAAATACCCCAAAAATTGGCTCCTATTTGTTGAATGTGAAGAAAATCGCGATCAAAATTGGTAAATGAAACCTTGATATTTCGCTCAATTTATTGTCAAAAATGGTGGTTCGTATCCAGAAATTTGAATCAACATCATGAAATTCTCAACTTTTAATAAGTATATTTTGTTCAATTTTTTTTCCAAACAACATTCTCAGTACACTGTAAATAAAAATATTAGACAAAATTTTGATCAATGAAAATGTCACTAATGTCTACTGGTGGCAACATTTTAATAAATAAATGCCAATTAAATAAGTTTTGTCAAGTGAAATTCGTGTTTTAGTTCCATTTTGTAATTTGGTTTCAGTGTAATCATCATAAATGCAATATGCCCTCTTGGATTCAAATATGAAAAATGTCAATCCACCATTGCAGCTATGTCCACGAGCATTTTTGTGAGTACCAAATTAAGTGACGACCGTGTTTTCTTCTCCGACTTGCGGAAGTATTTGTTGTATTGTTACACTCAAGTAAAAGCAGACCTGCTTTGTATTATCACGTTATTTATGTCTTTTGTATCAAATCAAATAAAGGGGGTGGAATAAAAGAAAAGTTAAAAGACATGCAAATCCTACCTGCGTAAGAGCTAGCAGTCACAGTCATGTGTCAGGTGAACTCGTTTCACTTGATCAATCGAACACTGTTATAAATATTATTATGCAAGTAATATAATTAAACTACCTTAAATTAGCCTCCTCATTCACAAAGGTGATCAAAGACAGCAAGGCAACTAAGTGAAATGAGTACTTGGTGAATAAAAACATTTGTGTCACAGATACGGTTCATTATGGAGAAGCAAGTTCCAGAGTTTGTAGTGAACTTGAAATTCCTCAATTGGCACTCAGAGATTTTCTAAAGGATGAGAAGAAGTTTCACTATTACTTGCAATGAAATCACAACATCAATATTTTACTAATAGAACAATAAAAAAATCGAGTTTCGACATTGATGGCTGTTTCACGAAATAAATGTCCCTAGTTTGTGCAAAAAAAAGGAATCTTTTTCTGTTGTGAACAGCAACAAAAAGCAGTGACATAATACACAATGTTTTCGCGTACATGTGATGGTTGTTGAAATCTCTTGAAGTAATGTTGTTAATGATCTTTCAGAGGTTGGGTATCTTGAAAATAAAGGTAATTTATTAAAAAAAAGTGAACAACTTCATTAGAAAAACCTCTTTATTGACATATATTCCCAATGCAATTCTAAAACAAGTATTCAGCCATTAAATAGTCCCATTACCTTCCTTCCCCCGGTTTTCTCAATGTCCTCACTTATAGTGTGGTCTATGTTTTTGGACCCCATTGTGCACAAGTTATCGAGGGAGAGGTATACAGTAAAGTACATAGATTTATATCTAATGGGTGATGTGAACAAAAATGATGAATATTGTAAACTTTGCATATTTTATGAATTTTCCTCAGCTACCAAACTTGTGTAAAAAATACAAACATTCAAAATGAAATTTTTGTTCTTTATATTTATGCCTTTAGATAAGATTGGACTGTGTCAGGGTTGAGGAGCACTGGGGCTTACTGTCTTACATTACACATGTATATACAGTATACAATATATCAAGACACCCTGACAGTCAGAGAGAGAGAGAGAGAGAGAGAGAGAGAGAGAGAGAGAGCAAATAGATAAGAAAGAAAGACAAAAAGTGTAAAACTTAGTATGTTTCTATTGTTTACAAGTCCCTATTACTTCTCATCATGGCTGACAAAAATACTGGAATATATGCCAATTGTTGAGAATATATGACCTCTGAACTTGACCATTAAAAATAGACTAAATATATGATAGTCCAATAATGGAAGGTCAGAGGTCATCCCGAATGAATCGGGTGTAAAATTCAGATCTAAGTGACATGTATGGAAGCCATTGCCCTCTATCTGGATCCCATCTGTTATGCATTATTGACATATATTTTTTCTGTGTCATAAAGACTGCTATTTTTTGAATTTTTGCAAGAGAGGTATACTTTTCTCAAGTCTCATTTTGTGAATATACCATTTACCCTGCAACAATATTTGTTCCAAAATTCCATCTGTTTGACCATCATTAAAATTTCAACTAAAATGATCCTGTCAGCAATGAAATTAAGATTTTGAATATGTGGACAATTATTCCTAACCCAAAATGGCGGAGTATTCCAAAAAGAATCTGTTTTATTGCATACATAAAATAAATGTTAATGTTTCTCGAGAATTTCTACAAAACGAACAGTAGGAGTCCATAATAATACCAATTTTGGATAGAAAGCTATTGGTTGCCAAAGTTCTGTGAATTAGTCAGAACTGAAACCATTGAAGTTATGAATCTTTTATGACTGAGTATATTAGAGAAAATGTTCCTCTTCAATCATATGACTCTTGAATATTTAAATCATAGCAACATTTTTGTTGAAATATGGATATTTGGTCAATAATTTAATTTTTTGCGGTAAAATTTTCAACAGCTTTTATCATATTTTCAAGGTACTTTAATATTCAATGGACAGATGGTTTTATTGCAAATATTTTCTTCTGGGATTTTTGATATTTGTTTACAATATTCTTTCACTGCTTGTACGATACCTATATTCTCTAAAATGTTTGTTTTGGCTGTATATTTCTTGCATTTTTCTAAATAAGAATTTCTCATTACAATCTAAAATAATGAGATTCCTTTCTTCATAATGTTTTGCCACAAGTTTTCCACAAAAGTTCTGTCAAGATACAAAAACGTCCTTCCAGAATTTGCTTTAAAAAAACCCCACTAAATACAGTGTCCAAATATTAGATCTAAATATGTGAAAATCTTTCAAGTCTGGGTGCATGGAAAATAGCAATTATTTTCCATTTACAATCTTTTTCAAACAATTTTCTTATCCAAGATAATTTTAAGGCTTTCATAAAAGTTTTCAAATTTATCGTTTTTAACCCACTTTTGCGATACTCGTTACAGACATTAATCCTTTTGATTTTATCAGGTGGCCCATTCCGAAATTATTAAACAGTTGGATCTGGCAATGATATTAATAAGTGATTAATTTTTCACACTGCCAAACTTATAATACATGTAACAATTATTTTTCCATATGGAATAATAATTCTTTTAGACCATTGTGTCAACAATCTTCTTATTTCTGTTATTTTATGAATAAAATTTAGTTCCACAATTTCAGTTAAGTCAGTAGAAAATTTCACTCTCAACATAGTAAAAATTCTTGTTTCCAAATTAAGATGTAATTCCTTGTATAGTTTCCGATTGCTATTTTCCATGCTTCCAATCCAAACTGCTTTTGTCTTATCTATGTTTACATAATGGCTGGAGTGTTTTGAAAATATTTTGAATATTGATAAATTTGTCTAAGCGCTTCTCCAGTACCATCCAGGAATAAGAAATTGTCTGCATATTGTGTAGTCTGCATATTGTGATAAACAAAGTTAATTATCCAGATGTTTTTTACAGAATATTTTATAAAAATTCACAAGTAAAACGATGAGTTTCTGGACTTCAATTATGTTTGATTTTTTATCTGCCATAGAGCTTCTGAATATGCAATTTCTCCTTCCAAAGAATTTCTGCCACTATTATCTAATTTAAAAATGCAAAAGTGACCAAATAATTCAAACAAGTGTACATATTCTATATTTCTTCTTGCATAGAGATTTTGGTATTAATTTTGTGCTTCTTCTAACATATCTTTCTGTTCAGTAAATATCTTTTCTATCATTATCTATGAGAGTATTCATATCTTTACTAATGAAATTTATATTTTCTAAACTGCCAAAATATTCAATCGTTTTTTCTTCCTTTTCAATCCAAGATGCTCGTGACCTTACCATTTGTTCCCCTAACATTTTATACCCAATTTCCTAAAAATTCTGCTGATTTTGCTCCAATAAATGATGATTTATTGTTTCAGTCGATTGAACATCAAAAATTTCTTCAAGAAGCTGTTCTTCTTTATTATCATTTTTTTTCTTCATGTAAACTGAATAGAAAATAGTTTCCTCCCCCCTAATTTCCATTTAGGCACAGTGAGAAAATGTTTATAATTTATTGTCAGAAGAAGCATGCCACTGTCTTCAACTTTATTTATATAAATGTTTTTATCTACGTATGTAGGTGAGGTAAAATTGTATTTTAACTTTCTGTCTTAGATCTTTACCTATTTGTATGTACTCTGATACATTTAAAAGAGAGTTGTTAAATTTCCAAAATGGTTTTGCTGTTGTAAATTTTCCAGATTTAAAACTAATAATAATTGGAGTATGATAAATCTGTATTTAGTCTCTATATTCGCATCCTGTTCTCCTGTATCAAATTTTCTGACACTAGAAAAAATCTAGTCTAGCTCTTTTCTTAGAGTTCATTTTATGTTAAGTGTATCACTTCTGTTCCATATTCATATCTCTCCAAATATCTACTAAATCATGTTCATTTCGCATATCAATCACCTTTTCCCCGAGACCTGGGGTTATTTATATAAGAATAGTACAATGTATCAATCTCAGGATCCATAACATGGTTAAAATATCTGGCTAAAATAATGTGATCATTTTCAAATTGTAAAATATCTTGCCTAATTCTTTGGTTGAAATCTGGGTCATCTTTGTTTGGAACTGTAAATATTTATTATGTAATATTTTTATAAAAAGTATTAACGATAATTACCAACTTATTACTACTTCCAACATGCATTACATTATTTATTTTAAATTTAAAATTATTAATTTTTAAATCAAAATTATTAATAAAGAAAACAGCGAATCATCTAGACTGTCATGTAACTGTTAAAAAAAAACAATCATAGAGCCATTGTGATCAACTGATGTTTTCTTCTTTTGTGTAAAATAAGTATCATCAAGGAAATACATGTATATAGAATATTTTTGTTTTTTTTTAAAGAAGTTTAAATCATTCCTCCTTGTCCATGTATCCCCTAAACCATAACAGTTTCCTGAAATTATTGCTATGTTATCTGTGGACACATTTACATTTAGATTCCTACACAAAATTTACATTAATGAATATACACTCAAGAATCAAAAGTATTTCCACAAAATGACTGCTGTTTTTGATGCTTTTAACAACGTACACTTTCAGTGGGCATTAAAAACATACAGGTAATACAAATACCTGGATTATTTTTTACGGGAAGACTTGGCGAGTAGTCACCAGTTTTTCCTTTGCAAAATGTAAGTAGAATTTCATCTCCTTTTCGTTCAAGGAGCAAAAAGAAGTGAAAGTTCAGTTATCCAGGGAGAGTTTTTGGTGTGCCAAGAATCGAAGAAATATTAGGAATAAACTGGTTTACTGTGGCAAAATTTTAAAGTACATATAAAAGTACTAGTTCAATAGAAAATAGTCCATGAAGTGGAAGACTTTAGAATAGTGACCATGATGTTATGTATTGTTAAACAACTGCAGGAAATCTTTGAAAGACATATACAAATACTTTTATTGACAGTAAACCTTTGAAACAACTGCGAACAAATGTTTGAAATTTCACGGATACAAAAGAAAGGTCATAACGAAGAAAATTGGGATATAAAGAAACAACTGGATTTGTAGGTGTGACTTAGTGTCGTTCTAAATTGCATATGACCATAGATAATTAGTGGAGAAAGTTCATATTCTCAGACAAAACTGAGACAAGAGGGTATATATTTGGCACTGGCATGATGAGAAATGGACTCCACAATGCCTTGGAGAACACAATGATCTATGTTCAGGCAAGTGTCATCATTTGGGGTTGAATCAGTTAAAATAGCATGGGTACCTTTGTCTCTGTAAATGGGATGATAAAATAAGAAAAATATGTAGCTGTTCTTGAAGAAAACTTGTAGCCAGTTGTCACCAAGGTATTTCCACAAGGACTGTGGATATTTCAGGATGATAATGAATACCCCAACACCTCTAGATACACAATGCAGCTAGCTATTAGAAACAGAAAAACAACATTCCAACCAAGAGGTGGCCAGCAGAGCCCAGGCATTAACATAATAAAAAATGTGTGGAGAAAAATAAAAATTTTGTTATAGAGGACAGCACATGACAATTATTTATAGCAAGTCCTCAGCAATGTTCCCAGTGACATCTAGGCATCTTTCACACAGGCCTACATAAGATCATTGTATGCATATTTACCTACATGAATTAGGCATGTACTTAGAGTTAATGGATGTATCACCAAGTTCCGACAAAAACTGAGGTAGGGAATACAATTTTTATTACCAAAAATTTTGTCTTAAGTAAGGTGATTTAACCTTAGGCAGTACATGTGGCAGAAAATTTGTGAAAATATTTTTGACA
Organism: Margaritifera margaritifera; assembly: GCA_029931535.1. NCBI lineage: Eukaryota > Metazoa > Mollusca > Bivalvia > Unionida > Margaritiferidae > Margaritifera > Margaritifera margaritifera. Next base: position 3,304,290 of record JAQPZY010001481.1, read on the forward strand.
CGAGAATGTATACTATGCATAGATACATAAAAGTTTAAAATATATAGCTATGAACCAAATATTGGAGTAAAACTGTATATTACAGTTACTTTAAAATATTAGGTCACGGACTGTAACTGATGCAAATAAAAATAAGTAGAACAGAAAGGTAGAATAACAAAAACAAAGTATAAAGAGAAAAAACAAAATAGTACTGGTTTAGACGCTGTTCATTTCCTGCCTTATCTGTAACAATCAATACTATCCAAATAAAAAGGTGCTGTACTAGTCAATACTCACTTGGGCATTTAATAAATTGTGCAAGATACATGTAATGACAGAAGTACATCAAAATATAGCTCATTGGTAGTTAGTAATAGCCTGATGGGAAGTCTTTGCTATTAACATTCAGTAAGGAAAAACAAAATATTGTTAGTTGAAAGAGTATCTATTCTATTAGAAAATAAGTGCCAACCAACATTGTTTCTGTTTATCGATCTCCATATATGATACCCAAAATTGTGAAAGATCACCATCCTTATCAACATCCAAGGAACAAAGTCATGCTTTATGTATACAGCAAAACATACACACACATATGCGGAAGACTGACTCATGCATGTAGGTCAAAGAAAAAAAAATGCATCAAGCATCATTGATTACAATATGGGCCATGCCTTACCTGTACAAATCTTTATTGTCAAATGAAGAGGTGCCATACTGAGTCAATACTTACTCAGACATGCCAAAAATTGTGCAAGAAACACCCAATAACAAAAGTAGATCAAAATACAGTCGACTGGTATTTAGTAATATTCCAACTGGAAGTCTTTACTATTAACAATCAGTAAAGGGGAAACAAAATATTGCTAGCAAGGGACATTCTACTAGAAAATAGGAGCCAACCAACATCATCTGTACTTTTCAATCTTCATACATTATCCAAAAATTATGAAAAGTAACCATTCTCATGTACATCTAAGAAACAAAGTATTCCATTATGGATACAGCAAAACTCTATTACAAACATACACACATATATATGGAAGACTGCCCTATCTAGTATATAAACTCTACTACAAACATACACACACATATATATATGGAAGACTGCCCTATCTAGTATATAAACTCTACTATAAACATACACACACATATAAGGAAGCCTGCCCTATCTAGTATATAAAAAAATCATGCACCATTGATTTTAATATGCTCCACATGAGAAGAGGGTACCTTAAGAAAATTTAAAAAATTACATATGTACATGTGGCCTTCCAATGCAAAATAATGTGGATTAAACTTATGCAGTCCCAAAAAACATCTCTATCTAGCACCAGTATATATATAACTATGTACAAATTTAAGTTCAACCCCATAACAGTTGCCTCCCTTTAATAATCATCTCCTATCTCCAATCAGTTCATGAATTTTTCTTCTGATTTTCCTCAAACATTTTTACCTCCCTACAGCAGCCGCTTACCTTAAACAGCAGCTTCAACAATATTCCCAGCCCCTGGATGGCTGCTTAAAGGAGATTGCCCTAAAAATTTGGACCATTCAGGAAAAGGAACAAATAGGTAATAATAAAAAAAAACTTCTGAGCTGGCAAGTGCCAGCCAATAAAAGTGAGAGCAGATAACAATATTGTGCACTTATATATAACTGCTGAATTACCATAACTGAGATAATCACACATACACCAGTACTCATTACTCATAGCATAGATTTTCTGTAAACATACATTTCGTTTGAAAATTTTACCACTGCATAAGAGACATTTTTAGTTGATAGTGAAATTTCCACACAAATTGGACGAAACATATTAATGTTACTACAAACTGGATTTATATATGTTATATAGTATAAACTGTCTATGTGTGCATCCATTAAGCTGGCACTTGTACTCTTTGTCAGACAAGCTAACCACAGGTGTCATTATGCAAATGTATATGTTGCCCCAGTTAAGATTGGTTAGTGATCCATTGGAATATTGAATATGCAACACTTGACCAACAGCTGGTGGTCGGTAGGTAAAGTTTTGGGATTGGTCAATTTCCTGTGCAGATTTTATATGGAAAAGTGTGATATTCCACTTCTTAAATCATGTATTAATGGCATCACAAAATCAGACAATTCTCCATCATATGAGGAACAAATATCCTCTGACCCATTATTCATAGTGCAAAACCAATTTCTTAATTAAGGCATTACAGTTCATTATTTATGCCATTTATTTATATTATGCTTCTTAAATAATCTCCATAATAACAATTGGATCAACAAATGGTCTGCCGCATATCTTACCATATTTTCTGCTGATAAAATTTTGGAAGAAAAACCTGTATAAAAACCTGCAAGTTATTTGTCCTTTTAATTTGCACCCTCGGTAGCCAATTAGTACCAGCTCAGATTTAATGGACTGAGGGATCAACGAACTGTTATATTCAGCTGGCTCATGATAACATTGACAGGATACAACTTGTGACCTGTTAACCTTTCAGTCTGAGGGCAGAACACATTACCACAACTCTATTATGTCAATATATAAGACCAACCATATAACTTTGGGGATGGGATTTCTGGCCCTCAAGTACCTTGAAGTAAATATTCTTGCTCTGATTTATTGCGGGAAAAAAAAAACCTTACAGAACTCAGGAAAGTTTTTCCAAGCACTCACCCCTGGGAGGAGTGAACTGCAACAGTTACTCACCGTTGTCCTCATTTAATTCAACACAGTACACTCCTCCACTATACTACTTATACTCTTACTAAAAAACACAATTATCCAACCCAAATTTGATACGAAAATAGGTCAAAATCATGAAAATAGTAATGTTCTTAGTGAAGAAAGCGGATTTTAAACCCATCTAATACATGGTAACCGAGATGATAAATATATATGTGTAATAAGATACAAGGTTTGTAACTCGGCAAATTGTTGTTGCATACTTAGCCCTTGATTTCTTAATGTTATTCACATTTATAGTGACACCTTTCAGTAATCTAGGTCTCATTTATTTTTGGAGAAATTGTCCTTTTCACTAAGCTGTCACACATCTTTATGAGTTGAACACATGTGATGTTAAGACAGAGAATGTAAATAATTTGTGATTTTTTTGTCTGATCAGTGTTAAACTTGCCCCAGGTCACCGGTATTTTAAAGACTGTGCAGTTTTATTAAATACATTGTCACATCAAAGCAAAAGATGCCAGTATATATTCATAACTTTACGTAATTAGTTTTCACAAGAAAAATGTTGCTAACTTGCATTTGAAAGACAAATTCTCCACAATTTCCACAGAACTTGCATACTAAATCCATTTTAGTAAAACATCCATTTTAAGAGAGAGCTACTCAAAGGCACATAATAAAGGGAAGATTGCTGATTGCTCAAAAGAACTGAAACATTTCTACGTCATGACCCTAATTAAATTTCTACCCATTAGCTGCTGTGCTGACATTTTGTGCTTCATAAATATATTACAATGGCATGCATTGTGTGAAAGTTGATGGGAATTGGCCGAGATATTTGAAATACTTAGTTGTAATGTAAGATAGCAACATTTTTCTTGTGAAAATATAATTACATACTTACAGAAATATTTGCTAGTGTCTTCACTTTGGTGTGACCATGTATCAGCAAGGCTTCAGTCTTAAAAATACCGATGACCTGGGGCAAGTGTAACACTTTCTGACCAGAGGAAAAACACAAACATTTCTGACATTCTCTGGCTCTTAACTTCCTGAGATCTAACTAGTAAAAATGGGTGGTAGTTTTCTGAAAGTGAAAATTTCTCACCATTAAAATGATGCCTAGATTACTGAAAAAGTATCCCTGTTAATGTGAATACCATTAATAAATCATCAGCTAAGTGTGAAATTGCTATATAATATTTTCATGATTTTTACCTGTGTTAGTATCAAGTTTGCATTCGGTACCTCTGTTTAAAAAAAAAAAAAAAGCAAGTAAGCTAAATAAGCAAAAGTAATCGATAATTGATGCATGCCAGATGTTGAATTTCGACACTTCTTACAGGTAGAAACTGCACAGAGATTTGTTTATAAGGTGTGAATATACATCTACTTGGCCCAGTGACAAGTAAGTACTAAAATTTTACTTGTCCCAGTTAATTTTTACCCAGTCAGGACGAGAGGACGAGTTGTTTTTCTGAACCCTGTATTACATCCATTATATTATCCTCCAACAGCCATATTTCATGCCCTTAACGTGAATTTTAATGCGTTCGATATAATATTGTGAGAATCTATTCAAATAACCATAGAAAGTGTTCAACTATATCTACTTCATTTAATCATCATTAAAAAAAAATTGGCATTCATATACATTAGTTCAGAATTACCGTTTTTCCGAGCATAAGTTTACATTTTGCCGGAAGTGCATCCATGGTTCGTGACACTGACTAAAAAGTCACGTGGCATATGACTGGAATGTGCCAGTTAAGCCAAGGTATGGATATTTTTAATTTATAGCATTCATTCTACATGTATATGCAGTTTGTGCACTTATATTACTGCTTGCTTGTTCTTTACCATATAAAAACATGAATCAATAGAGAGAGAGAGACAGAGACACAGAGGGAGAGAGAAATTTAAAAATAGACACTGGTGAATGGATACACATTTTATTATAATAGATTCAATGTCTTTTGATGTAGAATATATGTTTATTATGAAATAATACTGAAACGAAAAAGTCCATAGTGAAGATACATTTCCGGTGTTAATTTTTCTTACGTTGTATAAGAAACCCACTTGATTAAAACCAAATATTTACATTGACTTTGCTGTTGTATAAATTCCCAAAGTGGGTTTTCCTGTTCAAGATATGTAAACAAAGCCAACATGTGATCAGCGGACCTATCTTTAGCATATAATACAAAATTCAAGGCCAAAATGTCGGACACAAATAAGGCATTAGTGAAAATATAGATTTTCATTCCGATTTTTTTTATTAGCATGAAATTACCTGTTTAAATCTCATTTTGTCTGATTTTACTTTTTAAATACTTGCTCTCACTCTTGAAGAACGCTGGCAACACAGTTGATGATGTCATTATCTCGAAACAATATCTATGTTAGGTCATGAGAAACATGGCACACGATTGAAGGACAGGAATGAAATCATGAGGTAGGACAATATATTAGTTTTTTTTTAAAATTATTGAGTGAAAATTTAACAAATATATCCCAGTTCAAAAGAAAATCCTAGGCACACTCCCACCCCCACCAGGAAAATTAAATGAATTAAATGCTTGATACCAACAGCTTGATCATAATGAAAACCAGGAAGGAAAACATTTGTCTAATTTGATGGTTATCATCAGAAAGCAGACCTTATAACAATATAGGGGTGGTCTTCAAAATCAATACTCACCATTCACTGTTAATGAATTCTGTACACCTGCTGAAAAAGGAAAAAGAAACACAATAACTTGCAGAATAAAAGCCAAGCATAAAAAACTGAAATTGTTACACATCCTGTAAGACTAGAGACATCAAGGTGACTGATGTTCTGCCGTTTCTCTTGGAAAGAGCACCTACCAACCATTGATCAGGACAGCAGACAAATGGATTTCTTAAGCCCTGAAAGCTTTCATTTCTTTCCTAGAATACAATCAGGAAAGAGGCTCAATTATGCCCATGATTTTGATCATCTGTATTTTAATTTCAGTGTGCATTTTGATTATCAATTGTAATGCTTAATGCTTGGTGTCATCCGTGTGATGAGTACAAAGACTCTTCTTTACCTGTGATACCATAGGTGGTATATTCATAAGGTCCTAGTCCACTCACAAAATAGGTACTGGTGTGCATGCATCTTGCTTGTATGGTCTGAACAAATTATCTGGTGTGCATTCAGCACACACAATGCATGCATAACACTATACCAGTGGACTAGGTACTAACATTTATCTTAATGAAAGGTTCAGAGGATTATAGATTACAATTATCAAACTATATCATCCCAGGTCAGTTGAGTAGTTTATATGTATACATTCTATCAAACTGATGACGTGTATTTATGCAAGGACACAATTTCCTTCAGGGATGGGGGGAGGGAGCGGCTTTTTTAAAACCAAATTCAGTTAATTTAGTGGGAATTTACTCTTATCTTAGGTATAAGTGTAGTAAGTGAATGAAGTATGTTTCACTTATAGGTGAAATGCCTAATTCACCTATATGTCACTTATAAGTGACCTATAAGTGTAGTAGTGAATGGCTCACATTTCACTCACAAGTGATGTATACTTCATTTATAAGTGAAAAGCCTAATTTGCATATGAAATGCCTAATTTGCACATAAAATCCTAATCCTTCACCTATATGTCACTTATAAGTGCCGTATAAGTAAAGTGAAATAGTCAATTATAAGCACTTTATAAGTAGTGAATATAAGTGACCTATAAGCCATGTGTAGGTTTTTTCTGCAAGGGCTGACATCCGCAGATTGTCATTTCAGTCCATGTCTGTCTGATATGGTCATTATCAAATGTGTCTTTTAAAAACACAAGGTATTTTGCAAATTCATGGTCTTAAAACAAAACACAGCATCAACCATCATGTTTGCTAGGTTTTGAGCCAAACATAAAACTTTCAGAATGAATTCCTTCCATCATATAACTTGGGCATTTAAATGAGAATGTGACATAAAACTTGGGCATTTAAATGAGAATCCGACATAAACATGCATTTCAGAATTAATCCCACCATACAAATTTCACCTTTAAGCCAGTTATTTCTACAGTAGGAGTGCTTACCCTTGAGTAAATTATTGACTATCTTAATGTCTTCTGTATACATAGATAATAAGAACTGCTACCAGGGATCATTAATTTTTTGTTCTACCAAGCATTTTTATAACATAGTGTCATTCTTACGATTTGGTCCACATCATGTTTTTCATACAGTCCACAGTGTAAGATATAACAGTAAATGAATTTGGTCAAAATCCATTGTAATGCAGTTTAAAAGAATATTTTTGCCCCTATTTAGGAATTTGCAGTGGAAGGAAACTGACAAATACATGTATTATTACAGCATCTCTACTTTCTACATGTACTGAGATTTACTAAAATGGAAGATTCTACCATATATTTGAAAATACTAAAGAGTCACACACACCCCACCCCCACCTCAAACAAGGATATGGTATGAAACATAGCCCTGACCTTCACCTGCAAAAATAAAATGCTGGTGATAGCTGCCCGAGTGCTACTAAACAGGTAAAGTGTGGTACCAATACATTCAAGCACAGGTGATCATATCACAAAAATGATTGTGCATATTATGAAAATGATGTCTAATCGGCACCATTTAGGACCAACTAAGACCTTGGGATGAATGTGTGTATAAAGTTGTATGTCAACCTTCGAAGTAGTTTAGAAGTAGTGATAACAAATTTGTGCTAATAGACAGACAGAGAAGAAATGATGGACAACAGATAATGGCCATCCTATAAGCTCTTCTGGTCTATGACCAGCAGAGCTAAAAAGTGGTGAGTGATCTAAATTTGGCCTAAAGAGGCAGTTTATGCTGTCCCTGACCAACTCTAATGGCTATTTGTTAGCCTTGTAATTAGGAACATCCATTCCAAAAATAATTTTTATTGTTAAAAAGTTAACATTTTCACAACAAAATGAAGTCATAAATTACCTATTTCTAAGCATGCTGAAAAAAAAGGCATTAACTGGACCAAAAATGGACCTTGAACTACATGCCCCTATGCCAAAATGTATGGATGATTTTTTCATCAGACAAAGAAATCCTTAGTAAATATTTGCCAAACTTTTGTAGAAATGATGGTGGACTTATCATCAAGCATAGACTTATTAGAGATAAATATGGTATCATGGTATGTGACTATAATCTGTTGCTGTTTGTACTGGAAAGAATTGTCTGTACTTGCACATGTTAAGGCAAGTAGACATGTGGATTTTGCAAGCCCTGTTCTGGTACAGAGGACCTGTGTAATTCACAGTCCAGGAGATGCATCACTTTTTAGATTTTTTGATGATGTGTATGGTGGCAATACTATTATGGGTGCTAATGCACCATACCCATCCTGCCAATCCAATTGATAGTTCTCTTCTTTATACTTCTCATTTAGATTGACACCCCAATTTAGATACATAACCCCAATCAAAACTCCATCTAGATCTCATCCATATATACTCGTGTATAAGTCAATACCAACTGCTAACTGCATAGACCCAGATCTGTCGTCACGTAATGCACCAGCAGAATTGGGTCTATGCAGTTTGAAAGGACTAATCAGTAGAACAAACAACATAGACCCTGATTTGCCGGCGCATTATGTGATGGCAGATCAGGGTCTATGTTGTTTGCATTTGGACCCGGTTTATACATAAGTATATACGATATGTACACTGTATGTCAACATTTACCATTTTTATCCAATAAGCCTATACTTAATGATAAGCCGCAACTCCAATTTAATTGGTCAAATATCTACTTATGATGTCATTTTCTGATAATACATGCACCCATACTTTGTGACAAATTTAAATTAGGCTGGCCCGTTGGTCTTATAATGGCAGACAATTTACTGATGTAAAACATTAGATATCTGAACATTTAAAGGCTGCAATGTCACAGAAACATATAATAAGAATAGAATCTGATGTAAATTACTAATTAATTAACTAGGAAAGTATAAAATGACAGCGATACAGTATTCCCTCATTATAATGTTACCATGGAAGTCATGGCACAAACACTGCCTTATAGTGATACTGCCTTATAATGAAGTACATAATACATGTAATTCTACTACCGAATAATGAAATGTGATCCGTGACCATACCCATTTTATAACAGGAACCCAAAGTGACCGTTTAGCAAAATGGGCAATTCTGGTAGTATTTACCCTTTCTCAAAAATACTCATCCAGCATCCCAGCATGCACTTGGATGAAGCTAGTCAATATTAAGAAAGAAGTATTTTGGGTTCCAAATTCATGTCATGGGGTCAACATTAGCCAAACTGTTCACATATAGTGGAGATGGATACGATAGTGTTTGTGTGGTGATGTAGAAGGTTAGTTTAAAAATTCAAAATCTTTGAAATAAATGAGTCATTTTAGTTCACATTTTAACAATACTCTACTTTTCTTTACTCAGATGCAGATAATGGGAGATCTTCAGGTGCAGTGGGTCTCAAAGAAAACTAACGAAAACTATAATTTGTTTTGTATAAGGTCTAGCAGAATTCTTGTTTTTAACACTACCATCAATGAAAATCCTGCATTTTTAATTAAATTAATTTTTTTAATGTTATTCCTGCAACTTTTCATGAAACAAATGAATAAATCGATTGGACTCAATATCCTCAATTATTGCCTACATTACTATTACAATGAGTGATTACATGTCACTGAGTGTTTGTGACATCAATGGAGTTATTATGACTTGTATCTGGTGGCACATTATACGATGGCAGATATTGGTCAGTGTTATTCATCAAGAGAATGAACAGCATGGGCTTATCATGTTAGAATTAATCATGGATTAGTAGGCAGCAAACTTTTTAATTCAGTCACCAAATAGCTTACCATTAGGCAAAAAGTGTCAATGAATTTATTTTTAAAAAAATTATTTTTCGCAGCAAAAAATTTCTATTGGATTTTATACTAAGTGGCAAAACCATGAGCCGGTAGAAAATATCTATTTCTAACCCTGTACAAACCATAAATTTACAGATGCCCCCCACCCCACCCCCAAAGATCCTTCTGTGAAAACAAGTGGACCACTTCTCCAATCCACTTACCATAATTAACTCATATAGTTTGACCTTAAAATTTATCGGACAACATATTTGCAAAATTTTTAATAATTTTAAATAGTACAAAATTTTTCCCAACAAATGGATTAACTGAATGTGTTGTCAAATGAGAGCAATAAAAACAGCTGACACCTCTACAACTTGTGATAAAGCAGTTCCCTGAAGAAAGCAAGCTGAGATTGTTAAAGGTAATGATAATGGAAAAACACCTTTGATCTTGAGACAACTGGCAAAATAATCACTTTCATAACTGTAAAATCAATGATCATCAGAGTTACATCATACCAACACGTGATTGCAGGCCTCTTTTACATTTGCCGTTGAACAGCGTACAAAGGAGACAAAGCAGTAATGCACATCAATTCCTATTCTCATTAAAGTGGATTAATTTGTGTGATATAAAGTGTTTAAATATGTATGCAGGTTATCATCTTTGTTTTCCCTATTCCAGTAAACTAAATTAGGTTTAAATTATTTCTGATAACACGGTCAACATCTCTGGTATGCTAGTTTCACCAGTTCTTGTAGTCTCAGTTTTATTAAATGGCGTATTTCTCCTTGTTAATCTCATTTTTGGATGTAGTTGGTTTGGTCTTCATACCTATAATCGAGTACAAATAACGGTATTCCGGAACTGAAGTCCTGAACCAGTACGTCCAAGTGATCTGGTTCCATTACATACTTAAGGCAATGATCACCATATTTGGAGTTTTAGTGTCAATTGTGATTGCTTCAAGCAATTTCGAAGGAAATACAGGTAATCTTTCAGATTTTCAGAGGTAAGATAATATGAATAGATGTATTTTATTTCAGTGATACATTCTGTTGTCAAAGACAATCGTTACATTGTGAAACAATATTGATATTAGAACTGGGTCACATTCGTAGAGAAATATCCTAGCTAGACTTATCGCTAACAGTAGTACATGCACACAATGAACAGTGTGCCATAATTTTACACAAAAAAACCCCCCAAAAACACATGAAATGAAGAAGAATTCTTTATTTGTAAACAAACTTCCAAATATTATCATGCAAGTGTTCCTTATTGGCAAGCAAGGATATAATGCAACCCTGTTTACCTACCTAGACATTATACTTGCTGGGCACACTGATACACTATCATTATCATGAAAATAAAGATATTTTCCCAATAGTACCCGGTACATGTATTCATGAAATGTGATCATTTTCATTCATACATGACTTATCTAGACGGAAAGAAAAATAAGTAATATTTGATGTCTGGATATTAGGGTCAATGATGCTACACTCTCCAATCCAATTATACTAATGTATACGTCAGATCCAACTGCAAGAATGCAGACCCAGATCTACTCGACATTATGTGACAGCAGATCTGGGCCTGCAGTTGGATACGACTCATACATGAGTATATATGGTAAGAAAGTCCAATACTTCATTCCATTAGTGCCCTGCAGCTCATCAATTTAATGCTTGCATTAATCCTGATCAATGTGACAGAGCTGTTCTTTTAAGAACCTGAGGAGTATTACACACTGTTGGCAGCAAGATGTGAGATATAAAAGGAGATACAGAAAAGATTGTCAGTTGTATTGACAATCCAACAAACAGAAAACTTACCTTTCAGCTCTAACACTGAAACAGAAGAATTAAAGTATTTATTAACAATGGGGAAAAAACAATGGACTCTTCTATCTTACATCTAAATAATGTTTTTGTTGAAGGTCAATGGATTGCCTAGGAAGAAGTTGATTCTCACTCTCTCTCTCTACCCCAGGCAATGACCAGAAAAACTAGCATTAAAACTGAGGCTTTCACTATCCAAAAAATATTTCCTCATAGAAACAGTCAAACTTGTATTACTGGTAACCTCCATATTATGGTCACCTGCTCAAAATGGTCAGATTCACTCAGCTCCATACAATTTTGTTGCTATATAAATGTCCTCAAAATATCATGGTCACCTGCTCAACATGGTCAGTGGTCACCATAAATGGTACAAAACGCATATACATGTACATGTAGTTTCTGTATATAACAATCAGACCGGCATAAAACTGATGCATCTTTTAAAGTATATTTTATTAATTTCTGTAAAAAAAAAAAAATGAAACATACATTTGGCATACTGTAATATGTTTCACTAATTTGTGTGGGGTACCAATTTTCATGGATTTCGTTGTTGCCCCTGAACCACAAATTTAAAGACCCAACAAAAAATTAGCCACATGTTATGGAAAATCGCACCGGTCCCACCCCCCCACCCGCATTTTCTTACTGAAAAATTCCTGGCAATCAACTTTATTGCTGTAATATGGTAATCAAATATTAGTTTTTACATGTGTTTGTTTTATTTTAACCCTTTAAAAAAAGAATTATAAAGCATTTCATATTGCTTCAATACATATGCATGTATACGGACGGTATCCAGTAGCTGTAATTTCGATTCACTGCCTTAAATTGATATGTTGTGAGATCATTAAGGATAGACAGAAATATGAAAAAACATTAGGTATTCAAACACTAGTATTACTGAAAATGAAAGAAAGAATAATAAATGATATTAGTATGTAAAAATTAGATTTAATATTTATTCAAATTGATTCTTCATTCAAGTGCAAGTGTTGTTGAAAAATTTAAATCCTCCTGAAAGTATATCACATTTTATACATGCATGTTTAATCCAAATGAACAACAAGACTATAAAATACTGGAACTATTGCTTGCAGCATAATTACTAATGAAACACTATGTATATACACTAATTACAGCAGATTACCGAAGCTCACACTTCAGTGATTTTCAGATAAAAACACTGAATCAACATCGTGTCAATCAAGTCTGCTGGTACACACAAATGTTTGTCAGGTAAATAATCTTGAAACTGTTGAATTAAACAAGTCCATCTTTCTCAAAGCAAAGAATAATTAGGTCCAATCTTTCACACTTTTTCCTGTAGGCCACAATTATCCATTCAGGATGAATCGGCTTGATTTATGAGGTTTTAAGGTCCACTAATACAGAACACTGATGTTCACCAGTAATGTCTTCCTTTTCCCTGATAGTCTCCATGTCCTGTTTAGCGTACCAGTTGTGAAAATGTGATTTTAATTCTTCTTTGTAGTCTTTTTTATTATCAGCTTTAGTGGCTCTAGTTTTGGTCTGTGCATGAGGCAGGTGCAAACAAAGGATTGCTTCCATTGTCTTTCAATTTAGTTAGCATCTTCGCACTCTGATGGGTTCTGAACACATCAAATATTTACACTGCCTGCTAATTGCACAAATATTTACACTGCCTGCTAATTGCATTGAGCGAGGGGCAGCTGGTCATGTGTTTGGTTCACATGTGGAATGATGATATTTTCCAAACAGAAGGGGATCTATGTTGAATTTTACACCTTTTAAGCCACTGTGTTAATGCCTTGGTCATCAGAAAGAACTGATTGTGCAACTTTATGGACAGTGTTTAAATTGAGAGATCATACACATGTACTTTAATAACCAACTGGCTTAGTGTTGTTGGCTGTGTCAGCTCCCTTTGATCTTGAACACTCCAATGAAAACACGGTGCAAGTATTTGATCTTGACAGGTATTTGATTTGTGCTCATACATGTGGCAGTTAATTGTTTTAGCCATTCAAGCGACCATTGTTTGTTGTCACTGTAGTTTTATTATTTTCTATTCTTTATTTTGGTTATTTGTAGAGGTTAATCCACAAAATTAAATAACTTACAAATATGCAAACTTTGACAGGCAAATCCACAAATTTAAAAACCCACAAAAATGTCTTTTTTTTATATACAAAACCATAAAAATTGAGATGATTGAAAATAAATGAAACCACCAAATTATTTTTGTAAAATAATGTATATACTGCTTCAGCTTTCTTTTGCTAAACTTTCCGCACTCCTTTATTTCTGGGGTTACTCATGCAGATGACCCACCATATAAAGATGACCTGTCTAATGTTTCTACAAAGATCATATTTTTGGTCAGTCCCCTGGGTGAGCCCTATAGAGTGTTAATGACAAGAGCCCTATAGACAGTTAATGACAAGAATGTCTCATATACAACACATCTGATGTGTAGCATCTGTCATACACTTTCAAGTGACTATAATGTATGAATACTAGCAAGTTGAAGTGTTTGAAGGCGTACAATGCGTAGCTCTCGTCATTTCTAAAATGTGCACTTAAAACTTGCTTTTATACAGCAGTTTTATTATTTCTAAGTCCAAAAAAATAATCACATTTGTATGAAATTGTCTGATTCGATTTGTATGTGCTAGGAGAAGACATGTTTCAGATTGCAAGAAGTATCCCAGCATGATCAATGACATGACAGCTAAAACAATTCTCTTCTCTATATATGAAGATAATGTATACCTTGAGATACACCATCTCTCCAGTGACATCAACCTTCCTTTGCATAAAAATAAACCAATGACATCACCTTCCAAGTTTCTATAAACACTGCAGTGCACATACACACAGATGCTGTCTTAGTTATGTCAGTAAATTACTTGTGCACCCCAGATGTCCTAATGCAGGTAATCAAGTGGAATTACTAGTCTGTATAAAGGGGAAAAAGTTAAACCTTGCATATCATGAACAAGTCTAATGTCTGTAGTGGGTGGGGGGGGGATGGTGAGTGAAATAATACATCATTATCCTTTAACTGAGTATGATAAATTTAGTCCAAGTTCCTCCACCCCACCCCCCGACACACACACACAAGTTAGAGAATTCAGCAGATGGACATTTACATTGGAAGACTGACCCCATCATATAATGGAGCTGTGGTAGCTCAGTTGGTAGAGCATAAGACTCATAATCCATGAGTTGCAGGTTCAATACCCGCTCAGGCCAGCCTGGGTTAGCAGCCTGTGTGTCCTTGGGAAAGGCACTAAGCTCCCATTTCCTCTGCATGATATAGGAAATAATGGGTAAAAGTGCCGTAAAAGAAAGAAAATAAACCCCCTAACTACTATCTAACACAGGATGGGAAAAGTCAGTGAAACTCAGGCTAAGATAAACTGAACTTGACTTTCCTTAGCATGTAAATTAAGTAAGAGGAAAATGGTCTAGCACATGAAAAGTGAAATAGCAAAATTTTTATGTTTTGAAACTCCTTAATATATATTTTGCATACTTTTGAAAAGAGGGAAGAATCCTAGCATGAAAACAGTTGCACTTCCAAAAAGTGTGTCTGTTCTTCATTGTTATGTCAATAATAATTACATGTATTTTTAAAAAAATGCACCAACACAATGACACAAAATTACACGCATGAAGCTAGAACCCACTTGATCATGTATTTTTACATTTGGATTGGTAAACAATCAACCACATGCATTGCATACCTCAACTACTGAGTGATAGCTTCCATGTGCGGTTAATATGTATACCATAGCATTAAACTTCTCTAAACCTTTTAAGCACAAAATCTGAACTCAAGATTAAGTAAAAATATTTGGATAAACTATAACATTACATAAAATAAAATTTAAATGATAGATCTTTCAGAATATTTCTCACTTTAATAAATTCTTTTGCTTGCCTAATTACAATGGTATATATACTCAGAGTAAGTCATTGGTTGGGAGGAGGAGTTGACCCTGTGTTTGAGTTAAGTGCTCAAAATGTTTTGGAATTAAAGGATCTGCACACTGAAATGTCAGATACGTGGGTTTTTAATTACTTATGTTACTTTACTGATAATCATCATGAAATTTATGAAACTATTTGGTGACAGTGTATACCATATATATTTACTTACAAGTTTGGTCCAATTACAAATTGCAAACTGTCTATGCAGTTTGTAAGGAGTAATCATAGAACAAACAACATACACTCTGATCTGCTGACACATTAGCGGAGAAGGGTCTATGTTGTTTGCAGTTGGAACTGACTTATAAACAGTACAAATGGTAGATCATGTGTATTTTGCATCACCATAGCTGGAATGAGTAGTCTTTCGAGTTTGATAATGTATTCATGTGAAGATTCTCAAAATAAACAGTGAACCTGTTGAAATATTTTAAATATGCATTCAGTTTGGATTATTTCACATCTGAAGCTGTTGTGTTTTAATCTGGATGCACACTGCTATTTAGTCTGAGAATAAAACTTATTTGAAATCCATATTAATCCAATTAACATTAGTATGGCTCTGGTCACATATTACTGATGATCTTAGATTCCTGCAAAATCTTTGGCAAAAGGCAATGCATTAGTTGGTTTGTATGACATCACACTGTTGATATCATGTGGGCAAGGGGATGAAATTACAGTAGTGGAGGGGCTAATTTCTCTGCAAGCGATACAAAATATTTCCAGAATCATTTCAACAAATAAATTTTTTGTCAAGGTTAAAAACATTTTATGGAGAGCTAACTTTCATGATGAATTTCCCAGCAAAGTATACTGATGTAGAAAGAGTGAAAATGGGGAAGAAAGCAGAATGAATAAATAAATGAGCAAAGGAATGAATTAACAAAAAACTACAAACTACACTGATTTTACCAATTAGAAACAGACACTGCACTTGGCATCTTCCATAAAAAGATGACTTGGGGCACAGTAAAAAGGTATACATGTATATCATTCAATACAGCTATATAAGATGAAGAAGTGGTCAAGGAAGGAGGAGGATAATCATTGGCAGTCTGAACCATAGTTAATTATCCTTTTATCATTCTCTGAATCTTAAAGTTTGTTCAAGATCTATTGTTATGTATAAAGCTGTTGAAATACAGATCTACAATTTTGACATAGCAGTTTAAGCTGTCACTAAATTGAAGGATTTTATTTCAATTTTTTAGATCTATGATTCAACAATTAATCAAATGTGTAGTGCTGGTGTGTGCAGAGGAAAAAATTATTAAAATCAATGAAGTGTGAATGTAAATAAGTTTTCATAGTCATTTTGTTGGGTTGGTAGCATAAATGCAATCTGGATGCAGTGTCAGGTACATGTCTCAATGCAATTTAAAACCAAGTACAGTATATCTTCACAGACTGGCTAATTTTTGAAAGCCAATTGATGGATAGTTGTACATAGGTCAGTCTGCAGTCAGTGACAAAAATCAATATTGTTACATCCATTTATAATCCTCTTAGCAGTCTAATGACTTACTGTCCTTTCAAATTAGCTTTCAGCATGGTAAGACTGCTGTTATTAAGTTCTGTACCCATTTTGAGACTTTAAATCTTGAAATAATTTTTTAACCCTGGGACCATACAAGAGTTACTCTGAAGCAAAACTGTATCAAGACTCCATCAAAGATAATTATTCTCTAACTTTTTAATCATAGGGAATAAAAAGGAAATACCTGTATATATCTGCCTCAGCTCTGTTGTGTTGAGATCTAGAATTTTCTAAAGGTACAAATTATTTTTTGTGGGTGTACATTGAAGACATGATCAGTGATGACCAAAATTTGTTGTTACAAGAATAAAAAAATTAAATTCAAAGATGTATGTTACCGTATATTAATGAAACCCATTTCATCTCATTTAGATGAAGTTTTGATATTCTTTAACTCTAAAACCAGTCTGCAGCAGAAGTCCTTATGGTCTGAACACTGCTACCATTCATACACCACAAGAGATACCAGTAGTACACCAGTGAATAGAAGTAATCGCAGTACCAGTGCTACAAAAAAATTTTTTTCTGACAAATGCCCAGGAAAAGTGGCTTTCAAGAAATCACTTACCGGTACCCTAACTCAAATTCCACTTGCCCCAAAAGAGCCATATTTTTCACTATTATTTTTATGCATCACTGAAATTGCTATGCTTTAAATAAAAAAAGTAAGTATAAAATACTTCAAACTGACTCTGTTACAGTGTTTATTTGCCTCTCATAATACCCTGTAGTCTACTATTCTGATTTGATTTGATTAAAAATAGTGTTTTCTCCAGGTCCAGATGTAAACCAGTACACAGTACAATAATAGTTTATTGCTCTATCCATGTCCTTTTTACTGACTGGATCAGAAGAGTTGATGTACATAAGCATTTGATGTCTGTTCTTAAAACAGTTTCTTTTAACTTGATACACGTTATATTGTTCATGAGACTGAACCCTCATTCACATTGTTCTGTAGAGGGGCTCACAATCAACATAATCTGTAAAAAAATTATATAATTTCTGCATTTCTCATACACCTGTGCTCTTGGGATCTCTGACTGTAGGTCTTCAGAATTGCCCTCAAGTCAATGTATTACTGTATGTATTTCAACATGATCTGTAGGGAAGAGTATTTGGGGGACCTGAAGTAGTTTAGTTTTCTGAATGCTGAATTAATCTCCACATGTTGCTCAATCGAAGTTGGAAAAAAAATGAAGTCAGTGAGCCATGGGTCTTTCATTTTTATTCCATTCAGTAAGAATAACAGCTTTAAGTTTCATAATTAGTTCATATTGTGTACAATGAGTTTCTGGATGTGACACAATTACAGATAACACCCACTCCATATATCAACAGATTCAGCAGCTACCAACTCTTGAAATGAAATGGATAAAAATAAAATGTAATTATCTGTGTTTCTTTAAGGCAAAAACATTGTCTTGGAAGCTGTTATAAGTCACTAATTCCCTGGCTTAGATTAATTGTCGAACAACTGAATGGATATCACTCGATATATTTAACAAGTGATGCATCACCCTATAACCCTGTAAGCATGAGCAAGGGACAGCTCATTACTGATGAAGGACAAGCAAGTGCCATCGGTAACCAATGAAATACGGAGAACAGAACAGTATTTTTCCCCATTCATACATCACATGCTTCTGCTTTGTACACAAAGTTTATAGCTTGTGATGCATGTAAGCAGATGATCTTCATATGGGTGAGGAACTTAGAAATGAAGCTCCAGTATGGGGCTGAAAATTAATAATCTACCAGTGTCTTTGAAGACATTAAAAATGAAAATGCAACATTTTGTCAACACACGCTCAAGGTTTTGTGAGGCAAATTAGAAAAAAACGCTTTTTATAAATGCAACGGGCAACTCATTGAGAATACAGGAGGGGCCTGATCTAGATTTAGAGGGGTTCAGGCATGGGGCTATTGGATTTTTTTACCGCTTAGGACAGCATACAAAATTGTTTGTACACTCGGTCTTCGTTATTTCTCATTACAGTAGGAAATGACACCTGTCTGTTTCCACAGTAACAGCTGATAATTCCATGATATTTATGAACTGTTTTAAAATATTTCGCTGTTGTAGACAAACATGTCACTAATAAAGTCATAGAGCACAACAAAAGTTTCATGATTTATCTTCTACTTTAAACTTCAATGATTCAATAATCAGCTTAAATATGTTGAGTATTCCCTTATAATTAATTTAGTAACATCTGTTTGTCTCTATTTGTGCTATATCTTAAATATTCTGTACCTAATAAAAGCAAATCATACTTACTGGCCCTTTTTCAGACACTACCTGCTGAAGTTGCGGTACTAACAAGATTGGTTTCAAATTAACACAAATTTTAGATTCTATGTATCACATAATGTTAAGGACTTTGCATTTCTAAATGATGTTGCAATGTGGTATTTTTAAGTGTTAAAACCACACTGTTATTATTGATTTTAATCATACGATATCAAAATGCTAAGGTGAACTTCATGTGATACATTTTTTAACATTATTGTACTTTACATACTGCAAGAAAAATCGTAAGCAGCTACATGTATTTACAGTTAAAAAAAAATAATTGGCACTGCCTAGCTTAGACAACGAGCATACTATGATAGAGTGAGTCTGATAAAGCAAATTAGACAGGAAGTGAATTAGACAGGAAGTAATCTATTAGATATTGTGTCTAAAAGCCAGTTGTATAGTTAAACAATCCCCCCCCCCTTCCTGAAAAAAATGACCCACTTATGCTGAAGAACTAAGGATGATCAAAATCACTTGTCTCAATTGCCTTCATCAATCAGAAACTCAGCGTTATTATTTATGAGTCTTTGCTGGTAGAAAATCAATAGAACTAGGCTGGGCACTAAGGTGAAGCAAATCCAATTTTCCTGCCTGGGCACAGAGGCTTCTATAATTACAGTCTGACCAAGTCAGAATATTTGGTACATACTGTATGTAATAAATTACTTAAGACATCTGAGCAAGAAATAGAAGTAAATTCCAAGAAACAATAAACTAGATTTGCCAATGAAAATTAGACAACTGTATTAATTGCCTGTAAGTTTTTGTACCCTCTAATGTTTCATACACTCTTTTTCAGACAACATCGATCTATACAAATCAATTTTTTTTGTCTCCAGTTTATTGTGTACAAATAACTTTTCTTTCTCATTAAAAAAACTGCACATTTTTGGTACATAAGAAATTTTTAATTAATATTTTGAGCAAGAATTATTTTGTACATCTGTAAAATAATTAGTACAAAGTGTACACAAAATGACATTCATTACAGTATATACAGGAGTCAAATACAAAATAAGACTATTATAAAACTAGTATTTAATTTTTTATACAACATATTAGAATCTGCATCATAAAACAACTGATAAAAAAAAACATGTTGTGTATTGTAAATTACAAAATTGAAGTGAGCATAAAAATTTGTGGAAATTTAGCGAAGATACTAATTTTCGCTAAAGCTATATGCACATAAAATTTTTGTTATGAGATCATACTACCGGTAGTAAAATTAATGTATAATATAAATGCCAATGACTAGTGACAATTTTCATCTTATAGAAGTACTTAACACCTGTTTAACTAGGAGATGATTTTTAATGCCATTTTCTTCTAAGAAGACAAAAAGTGTAAACATTTGATAAAACAATTTATTTTTGCCATATGGGTAATTTGCTAAAATTTTATGTCACTAATAAGCTGAAATGAAAAAGCTGCTAAAATTTCATGACTCTAAAATAAAATAATGTACAGTACCATGTATACTCATGTGTAAGTTGGATCAGACTGCAAACAACAAAGACCCAGATCTGCTATTGCATAATGCACCAGCAGACCAGAATCTATGTGGTTTGTTCTACTGATTAGTTATAACAAACTGCATAGACCCAGCTCTGCCAGCACATGATGTAACAGCAGATCTGGGTCTGTGCAGTTTGCAGCTGAATCAGACTTATAAGTGAGTATAGATAGTAAATCCCTGATAACTACTGATGAACAACAAAATTAAAAACAATTAATGATGTTATAATAATGTGATTCAGGGTATATGAAGTATACTGGTATTTGTATCATCTGCACCTAAGCAATAGTTCAACACAGTTGAGTACATTAATAACATGGGTATATCATTTCAGTTTTTCTGAGAAAATACTTCACCAAATTAAAACAATAACTAGAAACCATGACAACACAAGAACTTTTATTCTGACAGGAAAATGAATGTCAATTTCAGTTAGAAGTACAACATTGAGCAGATGATGGCCAATGCAATGGAATTTCCTGTACAAATTGGCTTAATCTTTACAAGTCATTCTGGGTAATTTGCTAGAATGCACCAAATTATGAAATGGGCAGATTAGTTAATTAATCCAAATTGCTTAGAACACTCCTGTCAATTAACGAATCCATTTTGTAATTTGGCATGTTGTTCATTTATTTGGTTTGGTGTTTTATGGCACAGCAACACAATTAGGTTATTTAGTAGCAAAGCAATTGGAATAAAGTACCTTGCTCAAGGACACATCATGGTAGCTGACCCAGGTTGATCTAATGGTAGGATTCAAAACCACACCCTTTCATGTGAGAATCTGGTATGCTAAGCACTGCGCATTGTTGAACCATGATAATATTCACATAACATGTTATTCATCAAGTGATAAGTCACATGACAAATCCACAGATGCTTGAGTCACAAGAGCAAAACAACCAAAAGTAGTATCAGGTTGGTAGCTGATGGAACAGCTGATTATCTGCCCATGTAGCCTAGTAATTCGCGATGGCAACAGGCAGTAGGGTTACGTGATTCCACAAGATTTAAACATTGTCAAACATCAGATTTGATACCAAAATATTCTGCACAAATCTATCTGCAATATATGCAGTATTATATGAATGGGCGAGATGCGACCCCATACCACCAACATAACTATACAGTGCTTTGGGTGTTTATGCAACATTTAAACTAAACTTGTACACACTGATAATGAAGTAGTACATTGTTTAAGAGAGGAAATTTCATAATTTGTACTTGATTTAATAAAAATTTATGCAAAGTATCACTAATTTCTCTGATGAAGAAAACTTTACCAAACACTGTAATTCTTAGACTTACCACAAACATAATTTATGCCCATGCAAATCTGATGTAAGAATGTAACTTGGCAGATTTCCTTTCACCCCTCCTTTGGTACAATTACTATTATTAGTGGGGTACTATTGTTTGTTTATTTTGTGGCTAATTTAAACCATGATAAAACAAACAATATGACAGTCTGAGTGTTCAAAAATGTGGCACAGAGTCTGATCAAGAAATCCATGAGTTGTGTAGCCAATGCTGAAATGATGTGAACAATCAAAGTTCAAATCTAAGTCATAATACTGATGCACAGGCAGGCAATTAACATCGGATTAATACATGTTGAGATATTATAGTTCAAAGGCGGTACTGGCCAAACACTGCATGTGCGAACACTTGATGTCAATCGATGGCACTTGTCCGTGTGCACTTTAATATTATAATTGTGTCAGGCATTGATTGCTAATGGTATATATAAATGTAATTGCATTTTACGGCACCTCAGCACAATAGTGACTATGATGGTGTCAACTAAAGGTAAAGTTTAAAAAAATTACAAATGAAGAATTTCACAAAAGCTTTATGAAGATAAATTTGAAGATAAACCCTTCCAAATAATGGAACCATGAAGTACAAGATAAAATAGTAAAAATGGTAAAATTCTGTAAAAGGTATATAAAATAAAAGACATTTCTAACACATGTAAAATCCTTAAAATATATTGTCAAAATATATTATACAAACTGCATTCCCTCGAAAAGTCCAGGATTTTCTCAGGTGGTACATCATCATACAGTTTCTTCATTGAGTTCACATCAAAATACTTCTGTCTCATAGGGTGAAAGTCTACATACTCAACAAGAATGTGTTTCACTGTCAGTGGACTCTGACAAGGTACACACGCTGGTTGAGGTTCACCCTTCATGAGGCATACATGAGTCAGGTATGTGTATCCTATACGCAATCAGCACAATACCAACTCATCTCTGTGATTTGTTTTATACAAGCAATGCCACTTTCCAATAGTGGTTCTGATGTTGTGAAGTTTGTGGAGTTTCCATTCCATGTATTTTGCCAAGTATGAAGAACATGCTGATTTATATAATATCTGAAGTCAGTATATGGAATCTTCCATCCAGAGATGGATGAATGCAGGCAGATTTGACTGCTTTATTGCTTTATTTGTCCTTTCATCACCCTTTGTACCAATGTGACTAGGCAGCCAACAGTACAGATTACTTTTCCAGACTGTACGAGCAATGCATGTTCTGTAATATCTGGGATATTAATGAGTTGTCATATTTAGGTTTGCAAGGCTTTGAAAAACCCAAAATGATTATGAAATTTGTTTTTGGAGAGGTTTTAAATATAGTTCAAAGATCTGAGTATAGTATGGCTGTAATTTCTGCTGTAAAAATTTGAACTTTATCCAGAAAATGGTTTTGAGCTGATACCATGGGGTGTTGCTATGGCAGCTCCAACCTTGTCTCCATATTTTGAACCATCTATATACAGTGTATATGGACATATGGCTACAATAAGAGGTTCTGTTTTCACTGAATTTACTCTGAAAAAGGAGAGGATTTGTTGATGACTTTTTGAATTGGCATAGATCAAAATTATTTTTTTTTGGAGGGGTTGGGGGTTGGGTTGTTAATAACCAAGGTGGTAATTTTGGAGCAAAGAATTTGCAGTGTTTCCATCACTGATATTTGCTGTTTATAAGTGAGAAAGGATTCATATGCCAAAAAGCAGAATAAAGTTAGGTTTCTCAGCATACAAGGTTTGGTATTTGGGCCTAAAGACTAAATCATATGCAGGGTTTGATGTATTGGAATATAGTTTGATAGTATACTGAAGAACCAATTTCATTCATATGAGATATAATGATGGTTCATATGAGATATAATGATGGTTCATATGAGATATAGTGATGGTTCGTTTGCCTCATTATAGAGGTTTCCTGAAGGAGAAGTTCTGAATGGACACTGACAAAGTCTAAGTTCCTGATTGTGTATCAGATCAAACATCTGTAGGTAAGACTTGTATGCTGATCCATACATAACTGAGCCATAGTCAAGTTTAGACGTTACTAATGACTTGAATAACTGGAACAAGACCCTCTGATCTGCTCCCCAATCTGTGTTTGTCACAACTCTTAAGAAATCCAGGACTTTCTGGCATTTGTCCCTAATAGAATAGCCAGAGTTCAACCTAGAGACATAGGATCTCCAGGTTTTCCTCGTGCTCTCTCTCTTTCTAATGATATGACAAGCTTTAGCTCAGCATATACTGTATTTATTCAGATTTTCAGTTGTTGGATTGACATTGAAATCTTCAAGGACCTTTTGCATTCCCTGATGGCATCTTTGCCATGCATCAACAATCCATGGTTTGTTAACACATTTAGGAATCTACAAAGTTTTTAGTATTGTATCCCCAGCAACATCCTGGGGTATCTTTGTAAATAGGGGTATTGGATCCACTACATTGTCAAAATGATCAGCTGTCAAATTTGATTTGCTGAGGGATTGAAATATTTCCCAATCTGCCTTGTTCACTATCCATCTCTGCCCATAGTCCTTGAGGTTTGGGAGCATTACCTCTTAAGTATATTGCCCATGGTAAATTGCCATTTGCTGTACAATGTGGTCTATGGATAATGAATTTGTGGACTGAACCCTGTGCAACCTCAGTGCAGAGAGCATGCACAGTTGGGCTGTGTATTGCCTCTGATGCTGCATGACCATATGGATCACAATACAGGGTCCTAATATGATAACATATTGTGATACATGCCTTGCGCTCATTTCTACAAGACCACCTTTGGATAAAATTGAGTTTGTAGTCACAATTTATTACCAGCTTTTAAATTTGCACATGCTCTCTAAACATTTAAATATACTGTGTGTTATTGCAAACACTAACCATAAGACAGAGCCTGACAACAAAAACTGATACAAAATACATGTTTGTATATTTAGAAAAATTGTCTGCAATACAAAAGACTCTGTCTGCTTGCAGGTGTACCACATTTTTCACAATCTTAAAATTACATCTGTATTTTGAACATATCGTGATATGGGGTGTGGGGGGTGTGATATGATATATAAATGGTATTGCAATAAAAATATTGATTTTTACAGATATATATCACTGTATGGTTCCAGCTCTAATGTACAGAATTAACTAGGTCACACAAATCATATACATGTACCTTTACTGAGAGCCAGACCACTGTAACACTGTGGAAATGTACAGTGTTTACAATTGTTTTTACAGCAGTCAGCCCTGGGACTAATGATAAGATTAAGTGAAGGATTTACTGTATGGCAATAATCAAGTAGATCAAGAGCACTACAATAGAGATTTACGAGAATGTGAGTCAACTATTTCGATGCCAAGGAGAACAAAGTGTCAGGGAAAAAAAACAACATGATGAATGTGCTTTAAATTTATATTTGCAGTGTTGTAATTGAGACCATCTGCCTGTCGTAAACTGCCAGTGTCTCCCTAAATCTGACAAATTCACATATTTCTACCATTTTAAGAGGACAAAAGTATCACAAGAATTCCGCAGAATGGTATGTCTTGCATACTCTGCTAAGACATATTCCAAATACCCAGCAAAGTCAATGCAGTTTGAAAAGTATGTCACTGTGACCTCCTGCCTATGATGAGCAGTACCCTCCATAATGAATACACAGTGTTCTCCCCAGAAATTTTTGAAGGTGTAGTCGTAGATGCACACAAAAACCAAGTTTATGCAATTTAAAAACAAATCCTACAATGGTCCCTAACTAACATCTAGAAGTTTTAAAAATCGTTTAATGAATTCTACAGATTGAAAGGAGAGGATAAACAATTTTTGTATTATTTTAAAATTACTGATTTAAAATTTAGCTGTAGATCATCAATTATTGATATTAATTTATTATGCATACATAGAGGTAGTACTGCACTTTGAACAACATGAATTTCATTTTTGAGATCCATCCCTTAACTTTCTTTCTTTAGTTGTTCAATGTGCAATGCTAGGTATTTGAAAAGCTTCAGCTATTTCCCTTTTTCACCACTAACAACAATGCCACTGGGCATGTAAATTGGAAGCAGTATTTTGTGTGAAATATTAATGAAGTAAGTGACTAAATCACATATTCCATTCCATTAGTTTTTCAAATGGAAATAAATTTGGGATTTTCTAAAGACAGTCACTGACAATTAAATCTTGCTCATGGAGATAAGAGCGGGCACTCCTGCAAATGGAGGGTGTCATGTGTAATCATCGGCACATGATAGTTACATGTATCTGCTGGGGCTCTGACAGGTTAAATTACTTCTAATCCTGGTTAAAATTGCTTTGAAAGGCAGTCAAATACAAGACAAATCATTATCCAGTCTGTGATTTCTCAGTTTTAATAAAATCACTTGGCCAAGTATAGGCATTGCAGCAAAGTGATTTCACTGTAGCAGGGAGAATTCTGATACACCCATCAAGTTTTATGACTGTACATGCAACAGTGTCAGGCTTTTTAAATAAACTTGTGTAAATATGTTTCATCTTTTAATAACAGCAGCCAAATTTTATAACAGAACAGCATCATTTATATAAATCGGAAAGGCATTCAAGCTAGGACATTTTTGTACACTTTGATCAAAGTCTATAAATTGTTTTTTATTATAAGTTATTAAAGATTTTATATTTTTAGCAACAGAAGCCATGGTTGATGGCAGATTGGCATCATCTGTGGGAACTTAAGAGCTCTTCATGCTAGAATGCTTTCTGTAAAAGTTTGTCAAACTCTGTTTGATTCTTGTTTGAGAAGTCATTTAAAGAATTTTCCTTTGTTAATAACCCTGGCTGTATCCGATTGTGAATCAGCATCCTTTGTATAAATCTGAATGCCCTTAATACCAAAATGCTTTCTGTCAAATCTGATCAATTTCTGCTGCGAAGCAGTTGGTATTTTTGTTGTTGATGTTAGTAATGGTGGCCACATTTTAGGGTGGACTGACATAACGTGTACAACTCTGAAGTCCTTTATGCCAGAATGCTTTCTGTAAAGTTGGGTTAAATTCTGTTGAGCAGTTTTTCAGAAGAAGCTGTTTAAATGTTTTTCTATTTTCAGTAATGGTGGCTATATTTGATAGTGGAAAAGCTTTAGTTGTACAAATTTAAAATTCTATTCCAGAATGTTTTCTGTCAAATTTGCACAAATTCTGTTGAGTGATTTTTGTGAAGTTATTTAAAGGATTTTTTCAATTCTTTTTTAGTTACAGTGGCCATATTTCATGGTGGATCAGCATCATCTGTATAAATCTGAAAGGTCTACATGCCAGAATGCTTTCTGTCATATTTGGTCAAATTCTCCTCAGCAGTTTTGAAGAAGTTGTTTAAAGGGTTTTCCATTTTAGTAATTGCAGCCATAGTTGATGGCAGATCAAAATCATTTGTAATAATTTGAAACGTCTTCATGCCAGGATGCTTCTCTCAAATATGATCAAATTTTGTTCAGCAGTTCTTGAGAAGCTGCTAAAGGTTTTGCTAGTTTTAGTAATGCAGTCATATCTGATGACATATAACATCATTTGTAAAAACTTGAAAGGACTCTATGCCAGGATGTTCTGTGCCAAGTTTGGTTGAAGTTGATCTGTTGGGTTTTGAGAAGAAGTTGAAAATAGCAATTGTTGATGGGCAACAGACAGGTTTTCTATTTCAAGGAATAGTGGCCATATCTGAAGGTGAATGACAGCATCATTTGTACAAAATTGAAAGGTCTTCAATGCCAGGATGCTTTCTGTCAAATTTGACAAAATTCTGTTCAACGGTCTTTAAGAAGAAGTCATTTAAAATTTTTCCTATTATTAGTAGCAGTGGCAATATTTGATGGCAGATTGGCATCATTCATAAAAATTTTAAAGTCACCTATGCCAGGATGCTGTTTGCAAAATTTTTTCAAAATTAGCCCAGTGGTTTTTGAGAAGATGTTTACAACAACAATTGTTGATAGATTCACAATGCTTTATGCATGACAGAGACAGGGCAATACCATAAACTCACTTGGCCTTACAGCCAGGTGAGCCAAAAATGACGTGATATCTTGTAAACAAACTATTTGACTTATTGTGTTGAAATTCATAGCTATAATTATTTCAAGAATTTTAAAAGAATTTTCAAGGTTAAGTGTCTCACAAGATCAGACTTTCTTCTGGATTTAGGAAACATAAAGGAATGCTCTTCCAAATTAAAAATTTCTTGTTGATTGTGACTCAAGATCTGTTTGTGTTCAATCAGCCATCATTTTCCAATGTGACTTGAAGCATGTAGTCTGGTACTCAATTTTCCTGAACATAATCTAATAGCGGTAAGAACAAAGTATACGCACAGTGATGTAACAACCTGCAACTGCAGAAGGGGGGGGGGGTCGGGCCCAGTGGCAGACCAAAATTCCCATCAAACAACTTTTCTTATTGGGAAGGGGCCCCAGAATTATGTTTTGCTGGGGGAGGCGGGGGGAACCAGAATTTCTTGCTACGGCACAGTATACAAATGTAGCAGTTACAAGAAAAATGATCTGGTGATGGCATCTTTTCTTTCTTTGGAAAAGTTTACCTCTTAAAACATCATTTCACCATGAAGATGACACAATAACAAATGAGAGTAAATGGATCATAATTTAGGGTATAGATTTCCAGTCTAAAAATCTGCTGAAATTGGACAAGTTGGCATATCTGCCATTGCTGTGGTAATAATAGTCTTACTATCACAGGAATATCAGATTCATTAAATTTATTAACTTCAAATGACTGTAAACATGTTTTAGAAATTAGATATATATGTAACGAATATACAAGTATTTTAGGATCCACAAAATTAAATCCCTGAACACTTCTTTGAAATTAGGAAACTGCTTTAATAATCACCACAAAACACCAGATTGTTTACAGTACATAATGAATGACGTAAAGGGTAATATTAAAATCTACATTACCTCGTCTATTTATTGGTGAAGTGATTTTGAGTTTGCCAATCAAACATTTCTCCAGCATGGATTCAGCATTTACCCACTGATGTACCTGGAGAAGAGAACCAGATGATTCATATTAAGATATGCTTTAGACACAAAATATTCATGGGGTAAATACCAATTAATGATTTTTGTACTGGACCAAGATAGCAACAGCTTAAAGCATTTTACCCATATGGTGTGCACTGTACAACATTCCATAGATCAATGGCATGCGATATGTTGCATTAGACCAAGTGTTATATCGCATTCGACCACATGCTGCATACCACTTTCTTCATCACAGCTTAGTGCTCACTGCTGACAAATCAAATAATGTAATACTTTCTCACACATGTGCATACATACAAACACATACACTCAAAACGAGCAAAGTGGGAACTTGACCTTTGTATCATGGCAGTAGCACACTTGATGTTTCCTGCGTCGTTCACAATTATTTAAGTTCGAAATTCTAGTGGGAAAACATATTAATCAATTATCACATGAATATGTCTAGTAAATTTACCTTTAATGCATTGAATTTCTATAGGTTAGTCCTGAATTCTGACCAAGACTGTCTATAAACTGGTACCTAGTCATCTGCTGCGCTCGGCTACATAAACAACTGGTAATGGTTAATGCAACGATGGCTTACACTGGTGCTTATCTCAGCCAATCAGATGCATCAAACCATATATAAATCTGTGAGATTTCCGTTT
The DNA here is from genome assembly GCA_029931535.1 of Margaritifera margaritifera. Taxonomy (NCBI): domain Eukaryota; kingdom Metazoa; phylum Mollusca; class Bivalvia; order Unionida; family Margaritiferidae; genus Margaritifera; species Margaritifera margaritifera. Next base: position 3,334,055 of record JAQPZY010001481.1, read on the forward strand.
TGTCCTGTGGATGAATTTATACTTCTATAGGTTTGTGAGGGTGCATACACTACTTTACTCACAAAACAAACATTATTCTTAACCTTACATGGGTGCTGACATTGTTCAAAGCTATCCCAAACACAACTAGTATCTTAGACACCATGTTCCTTTCTTTCTTTGTTTAGAACTGAACTCTCACATGTCTTCGCCACATGGCCTGGAGTTGTTGGCTGTGTTGGCTACATTTGATGTCGAGCACTTGGATGAAAACATGGTGTAAGGAATTGATCTTGACAGGTGTTTGATTTGTGCTCATACTTGCAGTAGTATTGTTTTAACCATCCAAGTGACCACCATTTGTTTGAATGCAGTCCCTACTAAGCACACACTACTGTATTCTTTTGTCAGACTTACTGTTTGTATGCAGTCCCTACTAAGCACACACTGCTGTATTCTTTTGCCAACAGCTCAAATAAATATACTTATGATTGCTGGTTTGATCATCTGATGAGTTTAATATTACCAAATGTAAGGGAAAAAGGGATGAAAAAGCATAATCACTTAAATATTTTCGGTAGGAGTTAAACTTGTATGCTTATTATCAGTTGATGAAGATACAAATTCATTTGGTACAATACATTCTTTCAGTCCATATGACACATACTGCAAAAATGTTCCTGAATGTCAAGTAAATATTGTTTTTTTATCAGTTTAGTTACTATCTTGTTACATTTTAACCTGATTATCCTTTATAAGAAGTTGGCGTGGATACAAATAAAACATTTTGTCACTAAAGAACATGCACAAAATGCTTATTTATACAGGGTATAGCAATTAAGCCAACAATGTGGGATTACTGAAATAATCACCCTAACAGTACTGACTCTTTAAGAACCAAAACTAAGTTTAAAGTCACCTGAACAAACTGAGGACTTTGAAGCAGGATTAAAAGCAATAATAATCCAAGGTTAAATGCACAGAAAAAAAGGGTGGGACCAGTTAGTAAGTGCTGATGAGGAAAATAAAGTTATTTCCATATTGCAATAATGGTTTATTTCTCCTAGACATCCATCATATCATCATCATTGTTTTAAACTGAATGGAAATGCCTACTATTATGCAAACTTAATTGTGCAGCGAGTATCTGCAGTAGATACGATTGTATTTACTGTACCATAAATAGCCTATAGTTTTTGCACTTTGGTTTAGTTTTAGCTTCATAAAAGTGGAATATCTTCTTATTCATAGTTTTGCTTTTTTCTTATTTAACTTGTACTGTATTACGCATAAGCTGAACACATCATATCTATCAATAATGCCTTGTATATCACCTGAAATTGCCAAGGGACCAACCATTTAATTTTCTGCAGGTGGCCTGGGATTTGTTTGAAGAAAAAAAAATTCCAGCCCTCCAGTAGCTTGAAAAAAATATTCTTACCCTGATTTACTGGAGAAAAAAACTGATACCCATTATATTCGTTGAAAAAAGAATTTATCTTGAGGTAAAAAAAAAAAAATCCTGGCTCAAAATCCCAGGCCCCCTCCTTCCGAAAATTAAATAGTCAGTTCCTAAGCCACGTGTTTGCCCAAGCTATAAAATCTATCTCAAATTGCACTGAGTGCTATTAACATGTGGCTTCATATGTGTATGGCTCTACACAGGTATCACTACTAGAACTTCTTTATTTACTCCAAACTGGAGGTGAATGAGGCTTCAAAAGTTGTAAATGCCAATAACTTCCTGTTTATTGTGAACCTTTCATATTAATTCTAGGGTCCTCGCAAATATTGTCAGTGTGTTCATTTTGATTACTGCAGCAATACTGGCTCATTTGACTTGCAATCTATTAAATTTCTGAAGCTTTTAGTTTATGTTAATCATGACCAAGCTGGACTATAGAATTAAACTAGAAATAATAAGAAATTAGGAAAAGTACAATAACAGCAGGTTAATAACTGAATTAATTACATAAATTCTTTTTTAAATTCAAAAAGCATTGCTAAGCAGCAATTTACTTATTTACTTCTGAATAAAACGCATTAACAGAATATTATTTCTCAATTTTGTCAGTAGACGATTTTTCTAAAATGAAGATAATTGCAGCACATTTTAAAAAATGCATACTCTCTAATGATCAATGTTATTTTCCAACTTAATGAATAAAGCTACGGGTTAAGTTGATCGAAAGTTGAGATGCATAATCTCTCTCTCTCTCATTTTTGCACATAATCTTGTTTTATTACAAAGATATGGAAGATGCAATTTTAAAAAAAGAAATCCTCTGGTGCAAGACTTCTATTCTATGTGCTGCATCAAAAGATTAATGGGGAAAATAAACATTTTATATGATTTGCTTTATACATCGCTAGAAACTAATTTTATGTGAAAATATCACAACTTAACCTCATTGCATTTCTCAATCCATATTACAAGTCCAAAATTCATTTTTCACAAATTAATATCGTTAGTTTTATAATGCTTGATTTTGTGACAACCAGACATATTGGTGCTAAAAATAGCATCGGAGTCCGACTGACTATTATTAATTAGCACAATAGCCGACTGCAAAGTAAGAATGTCACTCCTCAGCTGGTGCTTGATGATAGATTCATGAATAAAGTGATGAACAAAGTAACCTTTTCCATTAAAATCACTTCATTGATTATTTCAATGGCCAATGATAGAGTGCAGTCTTCGATACAGTGTAGATGAACTCTGATCATTTAAAAATTGTCATACTCTCAAAGAAACAATATCATTTTCTAAGTCTACGCACAAAACAAAAGAAGAATATTTTCTAACATAGCTCGAATATCATTTCTTGTATTATGTCAATATACAATGCCACATTGTTCTTACTAAATGAACTTGAGAAAAGAATTATGACATACATGTCATTATATCCCTTGTACTTCATTGTGCTTGTACACTATAAATAGTAGGGTGTTCATTTGAAATCGATATTGGTCAAAATTATTCGTCTTTAAGTTTATCTTCATTTCAAAAATTATTATTGCCACATGTGTCTCTAACATTTATTCAATTTGATAAATTTCATTAAGCTGTTTACCTGATACAAACTTCTTTCAAATCTTATCTAAAGGATGAATGCAATAAATGATAAATATCTTACATTAATGTCTAATGCATTGGTGATAAGAGGGGCTTTTTCGTTTTTATTTGTGAACTGATTTCGATAATTTGTTGGCCTTGGATATAGCATGGAAATTAAAGGGAAATTCACAAATTAATAACCAGTACAAGAAGCACTTTTATGAAATATCATTTATTGAGAAGAACATCAAAGTTACTGCTTGATGAAGAACAGTATATAAATTTCCACATGTGCATATGCTATCAGGTATATGTACATGTAGTTAATCAATAGGGATGTATGTTGTAGCTAGGCAATTTTTCTGATGTACACTGCGTCGTGAACAAATTTAACATCTGGTATTTTTTTCTATGTTACGCATGTTTGTCTATACATATCCCTAGATAGGCCACCGATAAATACCACAGGCAATGTTACTACTGTATAGTTTGTACAGGTAAATGTTACTACCGTATAGTTTGTACGTAAATGTTACTACTGTCTAGTTTGTACAGGTAAATGTTACTACCGTATAGTTTGTACAGGTAAATGTTACTACAGCGGGCAATCTGAAATCTGCGATGCGTGTACTGTACACTCTCATCATCAATCACTAACTTCATTGGTGTACACAAGTGCCATGGTTTAGTTAGTTATTCTGTATGTTTGCGGTATAAGTCTAAATTGTTTAGTATGCCATGCTTATAAGTTGACCCCATCTGCATTTTTGTATTAATATGGAGAAAAAACAAACTGGACTTATATGTGAGTATATATGGCATATAATTAGTTGAGATACATGAAAATTTGAATATAAAGGTATATATCAGTGTCAGACTAGCAGCTTTGTATCTATATTGGAATCTGTTTGATTGTGCCTTTCTATCTTTATTGTAACCTGTGTGATTGTGAATTTCTATCTGTACTGGAACCGGTGTGCCTTTCTATCTCTATTGGAACCTGTCTGCATGTGCCTTTCTATCTGTACTGGAATCTGTGTGATTGTGAGTTTCTCAAGCTGTATTGGAATCTGTGTGATTGTGTCTTTCTATATGCATTGGAAGCTGTGTGCATTTCTATCTGTATTGGAACCTGTGTGATTATGCCTATTTATCTATATTGAAACCTCTGTGCCTTTCTATCTGTATTGGAATCTGTGTGATTGTGCCTTTTTATCTATATTGTAATTTGTGTGATTGTGCCTTTTTATCTGTATTAGAATCTGTGTGATTGGGCCTGTCTACCAATATTGGAATTTGTATGATTGTGCCTTTCTATCTGTATTGGAATCTGTGTGGTTGTGCCCTTTTATCTATATTGTAATTTGTGTGATTGTGCCTTTCTATCTGTATTAGAATCAGTGTGATTGTGCCTTTCTATCTGTATTGGAATCTGTGTGATTGGGCCTTTCTACCAATATTGGAATTTGTATGATTGTGCATTCTATCTGTTTTGGAATCTGTGTGGTTGTGCCCTTTTATCTATATTGTAATTTGTGTGATTGTGCCTTTCTATCTGTATTAGAATCAGTGTGATTGTGCCTTTCTATCTGTATTGGAATCTGTGTGATTGTGCCTTTCTATCTGTATCAGAATCAGTGTGATTGTGCCTTTCTATCTGTATTGGAATTTGTATGATTGTGCCTTTCTACCTATATTGGAATTTGTATGATTGTGCCTTTCTATCTGTATTAGAATCTGTGTGATTGTGCCTTTCTATCTGTATTGGAATCTGTGTGCTTGTGCCTTTCTATCTGTATTTGAATCTGTGTGCTTGTGCCTTTCTATCTGTATTGGAATCTGTGTGCTTATGCCTTTCTATCTGTATTGGAATCTGTGTGATTGTGCCTTTCTATCTGTATTGGAATCTGTGTGCTTGTGCCTTTCTATCTGTATTGGAATCTGTGTGATTGTGCCTTTCTATCTGTATTGGAATCTGTGTGCTTGTGCCTTTCTATCTGTATTGGAATCTGTGTGCTTGTGCCTTTCTATCTGTATTGGAACATGTATGCCTTATTATCTGTATTGGAACCTGTATGCCTTTCTATCTGTATTGGAACATGTGTGATTGTGTCTTTCTATCTGTATTGGAATCTGTGGGATTGTGTCTTTCTCTCTGTACTGGAACCTGTGTGTCTTTCTATCTGTATTGGGACCTGTATGATTGTGCCTTTCTATCCATATTGGAATCTCTGTGAGTGTGTCTTTCTATCTGTATTGGAACCTGTGTGATTGTGCCTTTCTATCTGTATTGGAATCTGTGGGATTGTGTCTTTCTATCTGTACAGGAACTTGTGTGTCTTTCTATCTGTATTGGAATCTGTATGATTGTGCCTTTCTATCCATATTGGAACCTCTGTGAGTGTGCCTTTCTATCTGTATTGGAACCTGTGTGATTGTGCCTTAATTTTTGCAACTATAAACTGTGCATGTTATACAGACAAATATTAAACATGTTGCTCATATAAATAAAAGTGTAAGTTTCTGAAGAAGTATTATGGATGCTCCTGAGTTAGTAAATTAAAATGTGATAAAATATATATACCCCTGTACAAGTCAGATCCAACTGTAAACATCATAGACACAGATCTGCCATCACATAATGTGCCAGCAGATCTTGGTCTATGGTTTGAAAGTAAAAGGATGAATTCACAGGGATACAAATGTTTTAGGTCATAGTTTACTGTAACACCCAATCTATTAAACTTTTTCGAGGTCGATTTAATTTCATGGATATTCATTACCATGACAAAAAAATATAAAGTACCTCATCAAAGAGCTGTGTGGCATCCTTCCCTGCTCCTCGCATCAACTCTGACTCCCCTCCTGGGTGGAACTCCAGATAAGCAGTGACATTGTACACCTTGGCTTTAAAAAATAAAAAAAAAGATATGCTGATATTTAAGAATGTCAACTTCTGTAAAATCAACAACTTGCTGAGCTGCTTAAAATGACATCATCATTATAAAATGACATCATCATTATATTATGACATCATCAATATGGTGATACTTTTTATCTATGTGAATCGTAACACTGTTAACACTGGGAGAGACTGGAAGTAAAATGAAGTCGTTGTGACTGTCATCTCTATCTAAATAGCTGAAAAAGAAGAATTCTTATACAATTTCCATAACCATAAAAAAACTGTCATGTGAAAGAAAAATGATAAAGTCAAAGATATTAATACAGGATCTTTGGAAATCTTTAGCGTTTACAACTGCCATAAATTGACAGTGAAGACTTTTTGTTGCAGAAAATGAATGTAATCTCAATAATTGTGCCATGTTAAAAAACTCACTCACCAACATATACTTATCTTTCTGTGTATGTGATAGGACATCTATGGTCTTAAATCTGTGCAAATTTTATTTTTGAGTATCCATTCAGGTATTATTTTGTGGACAATTAGTGATAGGGTACTTTTTTCATACTTTTCAACATAACCCTTACTTGGCGACATATAATCAATTAAGACTAGCACAAGAAAATGTACACCAACTTGTAAGTTTTTAAGTGATTATGCTATGTTAAAATATAAGCTTTTCAAAAAGTTAAACACCCTGACCAATATTTCATAACAATCATCATCAAGATATGCTACTTTATATACAGAATCAGGATCAGCTTGTGATCAATAACACTGGACAAATACATCATGCTCTTCATGTTATGCAGTACACATTTTCTCAGGGTTTTTTCTACACATATGCATTCAATTATTACTTCATGTAAAAAGTGGATTTGTATATATCAAGGAATTTGTAATTATAAGCGAGATAGTATCTTGAGAGACCACTGTACACATATTTTGTATATTTTGAAGTTCAGCATAATCTGTTATACAATATAATAGTTACAGAACTGAGAGTAACAGGAAGATATGACACTAATGTAGAACTGAAAAGTAACTGCATCCAAATTCTAGCAGAAACAAGTATCTTCAAAAAAGCCAAGCCAATCTACATATTTTGATTCTAAAACCTAGCTGGGCACAGGACTGTCCAATTGCAATTTATCTCATAAATTTTAGTTTAGGTGCTGCTTCAAAGTTGGCACCTTTTCCTTTAAACTTGTTGAAATTATTTTAAATATTAAGCACTCCCAAATTTGACAATTCTGACTCAAATCCAAACAAGCTAGCAAACAAGCTAGAGCTAGTAGCTATAGGTGCAACACAAAGGGCCCAGCTTTTTGCAATTTGCTTGGCAGGATTTCAGACAGAAAAACTTCTAAAGGACAACCAAAGTTCAGAGAAAATGGACATTCAGAGACCATAATTCTTCTAAATGATTATGTGGAATGCTGGAATCCAACTCATTCAAGGTCTATCCAATATAAAGGTGCATTATAACTTTGGCTGAATTGCAATATTCCTTATTAAACTCATGCTGTGGAAAGCAAAGGTAAGAGGAGGGGCAACTAGGGGCTATAACCATTCTGATTTATGTGGAACAACTGAAATAAACTCATTCAAAGCTTAGTTAAGTTATGCTGCAGAAACCAAAGTGAGAAAGACAGGCAATCAGGGGCCATAACTCTTCTAAATAAGACTAAACCAATATATGGCACATGTAAGTCTATGAGACAATGTTCATACCAAATGGCATCAGAATATGTTGAACGGTTCTTGAGATATGTCAGTTACAAGGAACATCCAATGTGAAGGCATTAATTGTCAGGGGCTCCATCTGCCCAAAATGGAGTTGACGAGACAAAATTCATCAAAGGTACATGAAGGTCCTTGAGACAATGCAACACCAAATTGCATCAAAATAATTATATTCGATGGCTCCTGACCTATGTTAGTTTACAAGGATCTGCTGTAGTGAAGATTTGAAAATGCTGGAAAAAGAGCAGTAACTCTGTCAAAACTGAACCATAAAAGACAAAACCTTTAAAAGGCACATCTACATGTGATAGGCAATTCACTGGCTATATTGCATCCAGTTATGTGTAAGGGTAGCAGAGATATGATGGTTACAAGCAACATCCCATGTGAAGATACACTATTAACTATGATTTGTTAACATCCTACAGAAGTTACTTGTGATTCTCTAAATTACGTCAACAGTTAATATATGGTAGTGCACTGTACAACCAGCGCCTAATATCTACAGCAAAATGAGGCCACTGTCTGATATGTGTACATGGCCACATAAGACAAAAGGAAAACAATTTTATATGTATTTTAAATTATAACTAACCCTGTGTCTGAACCTAAACAGGAAAATAATCATTCCTTCATGCATATTAACCTCAATAATAAACAACACTGTCAACTAGTTGAAACACTGTATGCAAGGATGTACAGGATCATGGACACGTGATCACATGGCAAGAGAAATACTGTAAACTTCTCTGAGCAGTGAATAGCTTTTGGAAATCCCCATGTACTTACAACAGGTATTCATGGACACTTTAGAATAATCTCTTGAGAAAGTATTCATTTTGAAGGCCTTACACAAAGTCAAAACCGTGTGATACAGATGAAAACTATTGCATGTTAACAAAATTGTCCTTGTAAGCAATGAAGTAAACTATGAAAAACATAATCCTCATCAGTCCAACAGATACTGACAAGTTGGTATTTAACAGATAATCTCTAGAATTACATTATGTCCTTGGCCAAAAGCCAATCAATCTTCAATAACTAAATGTTTCTTTTATCATTATGATTTCCAGCAATCTGATTGGTCAGGCCCTTTTAAATTTCCTTGGTTCACACTTGTATGAAATGAAAAAATTTCATTTCATTTTGCCCCACCAACTAGTAATCCTTTTTTGGCCTTTCACAAAGAACTGTAGGTACAATAATATTCGCTTATATCATCAAGATCTCGTATAGGCTTGATAATCAGCAAGATTCATGCAAGAGGTGATCTTGCATCTGATTGGCTGAGCGTGTTACCACTCTGGAGAGCATATCTCCGATCTAATTTTGATCAAACTTGAAATATGGGCTTATATCATCGAGATCTCTGACAAGTTTGATAGTGAGTGATATTCATGCATATTAATGTGGTTATCTTGCATGTGATTGGCTGAGGTAGGTGCTGGACCTGGTTAAATGACAGCTTTTTGGAGAAAATATCAACATGTGCAAAACTGTTATATGATCAGGTAGACGAGTTTGCATTTGATTAAAATGGGACCTTTTTTGAGAAGTTGGCAGTGGTTGTCCTGAGTAAACTTTGTCATTGGCACTTTTTAAAATCAGATTACAAATAATAAAAACTGTCACTGAGAAACATGCAAAAACATTTGGACAGTTTAATAGGGCACCGAGATACAACCATATGTTCTTTCTGCTCAGTTAACCACTCTACATCATTTCATCCTTTTAAGGGCCATTTAAAATATGGCAGTGCTGTATTAAATAACTTCTACTAGGTTTCAAACTACGCATGTGCCAGTTTTAGAGGTGTAAGCCTTTCAAGACTGTAAGTACTAATTTTTAAAGACACAAAAATGATTACGAATGTTTTAGATGGTTCAAATGGAGTTCAGTAAAAATGGTTCTAAAAGTTTGCTGAAAAATTAAGGACATTTTTATGAATAGGACCGTGATATTTAGAGTCATGTAACAATGCATTGCAGGGCCGTACCATAAGCTCATTTTGCCTTAAGTCCTTGTGAGCTAAAAAATGAATGAAATCGTAAGATAACTCATGTTTTATCAGTATGGAATCTTGTCGAGAAGTTGGCAGTAGTCATCCTGAAATATCACTGAAAAATGTGCAAAAACATATTTGTCCAGAGTTAAGGTTTCCATTCATAATAGAACCATGTGGAGGACAGAAATCATTTTTGAACAGAACTACCTGCCTGAGCATAGCACATCTAAATATGGTAATTTTCTCAACAAGACCTTAAGTTTCCACTTCAAAATTTAATTATACTGATTGTTTTCATTGCATTTTAGATACTATATAAAATATACAGTTTAATCCATTAATGCACAGATTATTTTTTTGTGCAGTCGATATCTACCTCGCAAGGCAATCCAGGCATCATTATTTTGTTATGTTGGAAAGTTCCTCTTCTGAAACTTCAATGAACAGGCCCACCAAGGCCTCGTCATGTCTTTGCCACTTCGGGTAAGCCGGATCCAATCCATCAGGGAGTGGCTTGGTTTCAGTGCCACTTTGTTTCTACCATGGGAAGAGACAGAGCTGGGTGGAAACTCGCTGCTGTGATCCAGGGGCGGGAAACTGTGGAGTGATGAAACGTGGTGTGTCCATGTTGTTGTCTGAGCTGGAGTCAATTAAATCAACCTTTGAATACCTTTTTCACCTTGGATGAGCTAAAAAATATTAACCATTTGCATTCTGGTGCATAATTAGAGGATATTACATGCCTTCATATCGATTATGTTGGATAATATGCAAATGACTAAGATAATGGAACCAGACAAACACTGTGAATTAACACTATTTCATTGAGTGCCAATTTTCATGGAAAAATATGGTTGTTACAAACCACAAATTTAAAGACCCAATTAGCAATGGTCCTTCTGTAGAAAGTCAATTGACCTTTACCCTACTTAACAATTTCTGGTTCAGACAAAAATGACATTTTTCGCATTAAAGTAAAGTTACTGGGCAGACATAAAAAGTAACCAAGCCTCCTTGACCTATCTTAAAGAGTATTACTGGAAAAAAGCAGAAAAGGGGGTTTTAAAAAAGAGAAGATTTATCAGTATCATTGACCTTGAAGATAAAACCTTGACTGTGATATATGAGATGCTGTCAAACTGAGAAGCATAAGTGTATCATGGTTCATCCCTGTACCTCAAAGAGCATCTTTGACATAAAGCAGAAACACAAAAAAACATTAAAAATATTGACCTGTGACCTTGACCTTGAGGATAAAACCTCAAGCATGCAATGCAACACTTTAATCTAATGAAAATATACAACTATACCAAGTTTAATCCATTTATCTTAAAACACCTGTTAAGTTAGAAAGCGGAAGGGCAGATGTGACTATTGACCTGTGACCTCGACCTTAAAGATAGGACCCCCCAATGTGGTACGCTACACACCTTATAGTGGTGATATATAGCATAATACCATGTTTGATCCTTCATTTCAAATGGCTCTAAAATTATAGAGTGGATAGGAAAGTATAAAAAAAAATCAACATATAACACCATGACAATTGAACTTGAAGATAAGACCCCAAATGTGGGTACACAACACACCTGCTAATGATGATGCATATGTATGTCAAGAAGCACCCCTTAACCTCACACAGCTCTAGAGTTATAGCGGAAAAGACAGTGTGATTGAATTCTAAGCCATAACTTGGACCTTGAAGATAGGAATGTGATACGTGACACCTTCTAGCAATGATTGTACATGTATATTAAGTTTCATCCCTTAATTTCAATGGCTTTAAAGTTATAGGGCAAAAGGGAAAGTGTGATGGAAAATGGAAAATACTGAGCCATGACATTAACCTCAGACAGGATCCCCAATGTGGTACATGACACACCTTATAGTGATGATGTACATGTATACCAAGTTTCATCCATTAATTTCAAACGGTTTTAAAATTACAAGGCAGAAGGGAAAGTGTGATGGAAAACACAAAATACTGAGCCATGAAATTAACCCTTGGAGATAAGAAGATCCCCAATGTGATAAATAAAACACCTTCAAGTATACCAAGTTTCATCTCTGAATCTTAAATGGCTTTTAAAGTTGTAGAGCAGAAGGGAAAATGTGATGGATGGACAAGTGGACAGACATTTAGGATGGATGGAAGCACGAATACTCTGTTCCCTGCTTTTCTTAAAAAAACCAAGGGACAATAATTGTAGTCACAAGTTTAGTTGGCATGTTGTTGTCCAAACAATGGATACATGGGAGATTGACAGAAGCATATTTTTCCTGACACATTTAGGAGCAGACTAGCAGCTCAGCGGTTAGCATACAGTAGTTCATGTGTTGGACTCACAATCAGCTGCTTGCAGGGTTTGAATCCTCCTGACACCCAGCACATGTTGGTTGCCATGGTGTGTCCTCTGGGAAAGGCACTAATATTTGATACTCCCATTGTCACAGCACTTATGTCTTCATGTGCTGATGTGCCATTTAACACAAATCAATTAAAAAATCAATCACCCCCATTGACAAATCAAATATCTCAAATCAGCATATGTTATGGCCATTATATTGACTGTAAGAACTATATCCTTGCCAATGAAATTGCTGCTCAATCATGGTATCCTGAATATATTGAACATTGCAAGGTGTATATATGTATATGCAGAGATGCTGATCTTTGACATCTGAAACAAGGAAACTAAGTCAACATGCCACTAATTAATAAGTGTGATCAAAGTGGAAAAGTAATATTTCTCTACATAGGTGATAGTTTAACATATTTTTCTTACACTGACTGAGGAAACATTTTAACCATTCCTTTGGCACTGAATTAGGGAGAAATTTTGACATTTTCCTTACACATACTATAATGAGTAATTAAAATTTAGGCTACCCTGACTTGCATTGAACTGTAAACAAATCATTTATCCTGTTGAGAAACAACAAAATGAATACACCTGTAAATTTAAAAAAACTTGTTTTTTAATGACATTAATAAATAGAAACATGCACTGCATATTATAGAATAATTTTCACTTACAACCATGAAGATTTCATTTCATCAGCTATCCATTACTGATACATCAAGAAAATATATTATGCACAATTTTCTCCGAAAATTCATGACTGCAACTTTGTCTCAGATTAACATTAGTACATGCAAAACTAAAATTCTGTGCTTGTTAAACACATATCCCTGTGTTTCCCCATTTTGATTTCCGTACTGAAATTTAAGCCATTTGGTTATATCCCTGAAAGTAAGGACTGCCCCAGGGGAAAATATCAGTTGGATATGTGCATTTGTCTCTTTGTGCCCACGAGTATTTTTGTATGCACATGGCTACTGGTTGGAGGACCTCAATAGTTTTCAGCTATGACCCAGGGCTAAGTCTCCTGGGGCTGAATCTCTGGTGATTAGGGATGGACACCTAAATCAATGTCAGTTGCATGTATAAATTTGTATTCTCATGCCTAGTAAAGTGTATATATTGTTATATGGTGGGAATCTCAATTGTTTCAAAGTAATGACCCAGGGACTAAGTTCTTGGGAACAGGGAATGATCCCTAGACATACATATGCCCAATACATACAGATGAACAGACTGTATCACAATATCCCATGCTTCTTTAAAAAGTGGCTGGAAAAAGAAAAGACATGAAAATAATTGAAGATTCTGATCAAACATCTTTCACAGCTATGCTGGTGAGTTTATATGACTGCTCTTCTCCCATCATTCATTTACCTGTTATTATTGTCATCAATTTTCTGTATATCATAATTATTTCCTGTCAAAATTTGCTATTTTCAGATTCTTGTCAAATTACCAATTTCAACCAAATGTAACAGACATCTTAGGATAATGGTCTTGCATGATGTTACAAATTATGTCAATATGCCATCCAATACAGCAATTGCTTCTAAAATAAGAACATCATTTAAATATTTTTCAACAAGTGGTTTTGAAGACTTGATACTTGCATTACATTGCCTTAAAAACCATATAAATCAGCATTTTTCATCATGTTATATGTTTTAAAGAACTCAATACCAGGATAATTCCTATCAAATCTGGTTAAAAATTGTAATGCAATTTATTTTAGAAAAGTATTTAAATGGTTTTCTCAAATTGTACTAGCAGATCAATAATATATTACAAACTTGAGACATCTTGATGCTGACAAAATTACCTGTGATATCTCACAGAAGTTAGAACCATCTCACAGTCTCAGGACTTGGGGTTTACTTTCTCTCAGAATATAATATTTCTGGTGTTAAAATTTTTCATGGTGATATTTTTTTGATATTTATGTTAAGCTTGTTGACTTGTGATGCAAAAATTTAAGTCAGAACCAAAAGAACATATACCTTTAAATCATGTTTGGTTTTGGTATTTTACAGCACAACAACATGTTAGTTATTTAGTGCCAAGGCAATTGGAGTAAACTGCCTTGCCCAAGATACACCACAGTAGCCAACCCCAAGTAAAACACCACAGTAGCCAACCCTGGTTGATCTGATTGGTAGGATTTGAGAGCCGCACCCTTTCAATTCATGAGTCCGGCATGCGAACCAAGAAGCCACCGCAGATCCAGTGCTTCCATTAGTCACCTCGTACAAGATGCAGGAGGGTGCATTGGGCTTATTCTACATTCCGTGGGCCCACAAGGGTTCAGAACCAAAAAAAACATAATACATTCGATCAAGTATTCTCATAATAAGCTGCACTTTGAAAAACCTGCAAACTTTAAGATCATTTCAATTATATTTATTATTATTATTCTAAATATCCCATACAATATAGAACTTACATGTATTAATATAGAACTTACATGTATTAATATAGAACTTACATGTATTAGCATGCACCATATTTATTAGGGGTGAAATGATACACCTGTGCCATGTATCGATACTTATCATAATACACAAGCTTTGATACAATACATTATCGATACACATAACAACTTTAAGGTCTTGTCCTCATTAGAATGATTGTCAATGGTAGGGTGGTACCCTTTTCATATGTGTTGACATACTTGGTCCTATTTCCAGCATGCAGATTACAGACAGACAGTGACTTGTCATCTGTTCATATGCCATTCTCATCCTTGACAAGATAACAAAATACTTCCAAATTAACAGACCACATGCTAGTCATCACTGATTCTAATTCACCCTTTTCAGCCATTTCAGGCTGCTCCATTTGATCATATGCAAGAACTCATCTTGGTCACCATTCCCTTTGTTTTTCATTGCATGAATGCTTTAAAAACATTTTATTACCAAATTTACGTCTTAGCTTAAATGTGGAAGTACATCTTAGTTTTAAATGTGGAAGGCATAACAATGTTATTTTAAAACAGAAGAAATAATGCTATTTCCTTGTGCAAGGAAAATTTTATCTAGAACATGTCCGGGGTGTGGGAGCAGAGATTACTAACAACTGAACTCTTCACACTGTACTTCCTGCAGACTGCAGACACATAACAACTGCTGCAACCACAGGCACTCGTTTCTGTTAGTGAAAAAGAAAAACTTTTATATCGACAACACCCACTCCCCTTCTGCAAATTAACACAAGGTGACTAAGTCATGCGGTGAGAAATCTGCCCCATCACTGATTCTGTGCTAATTCTTTTATCCAGTTGGCATGTTCAGCCAGTGATAACATATATCAGTGTAAAAGAGACATTCCAAACTTGTTCCCCAAGTATGGACTGAAGTACTTTACTGATCATTTTAATATACACTTTTACGTTAAAGTATCTATGTTACTTTGTATCTACTTGGATCAAGTTTGGATGCCTCCACTTCCTATATGTCATGAAGTGAATAAGCTACATTCAGTTCTGATTGCTGGTTATTGTTTTCCCTGGACTGTAACAAGCAATAATCACCAATCAGAACTGAATGTAACATTTTTCTATGTGTGACACATCAGAAATGTAGGCTTCCAAATTCCATCCAAGTAGACAAGATACAAAGCAAAAGTGAAACTTTGCTTAAAAGTTGTTACTGAATGAGCAGTAAAGTACTTAAATGTAAAAATGAACACGGACCCTTTGGGGGCGGGGGGTGTTCTGATTTTGCAATTGCGTGCATGTTATTCACCTTGTGTTAATTTTTGTATATATAGGGGCGTGGGTGTTGTCAATAGTTATTCTTTTCTACTGACCAGAAACGAGTGCCTGTAGCCGCCAGGGTCCTCTCTATTGATGAATTCTCAATTTAAAGAAGTACCAGTAGAACCTGTCTTGGAAAGACCACCCCTTCTGCCAACAGATACTGGTTCTCCTCAAGGACAGGTGGTCTCTGATGACAGGTCATAACAACTTATATATTTAATAAATCTGTGGCATTGAGAACTGAGTTCTCTCAAAGACAGGGTGGTCTCTTTTAGCAGTGGTTCTAAACGACCAGGTTTTTAGACTGTAATAGCGGCAACAAATGACTAACCAATTAACTAATTTACTGCTGAGGTTTAAAGTTACTTAGTATAGGGTAGAGTATAGTTTTGTATCGATTCATCACCTCTTGTATCCGTATGTGTATTGATTTATGGCAAAATTATAAATGTATCGACGAACTGATTATACCCTTAATATATTTCCAGTAATAAGCCCTGCAGCTGACCAATTAGCCCACCCCCCACTTTTATCGTTAACAATATGTTAGCAAATACTGTG